>ABLG01001062.1:0-28467 GCA_000172435.1 Meloidogyne hapla | reverse complement strand
TCATTTCCAGTTAACATTTATTCAATTATTATTTTTACCTTTTATTGTTGGAAGTATATTTTTTGTTTATTCTTTTAATTGGTTAAAAGAAGAATGGCAAAGTAATATTAAAATATTTTTATTTATTTTTAAATTTATTTTAGTAATTAATATTATTTATTTAATTCCTTTTATTGGAATATTTTGTTTTTTGATTGGACATTTTGTTTTAAAAAACATAGCTTTTGAAAGAAAAGTAAAAGAATTAGTAATTGAAAATAATGAAAATGAAGAAATAAATACAAAATATTTTGATAAAGAAATTGATGATAATGATGATGAATTTTTGGATGTTTTTACTTTTAATGAAGAAGAACAAAAATAATTATTAAAATATTATAACAAATTATTTTATTAATTTAATAGAAAATTCCCTTTAAAAATTTCCTTTAAAATTTTATTCAAATTAATTATTTAAAAACTTAAATGTTAGAAAAAAACATTCAGAAACTGTTTAAAATATTCATTTGTTTTTTTACTTTTATTTTCTTTAAAAAAGAAATGTCTTTTTTAATATAAAAATTAAATAAAGGCCAAACAAAATCAAATTACAACATCAAAAAAATTCTTGATATTCAAATAACAAAAAAAAATAAATTTGATTGCGTAAAATGACCGAAAATAATAATTTTTGCCTTTTTCTAATTTTTATATATTCTTCCTTTCATTTCTTTTATTTTCTTTTTTTCTGTTATTATTTTGTAATTTTTCTTTGTTTTTATTCTTTTTTACTAATATGTTTTGCCGCTTTTTTCTATTGTTATTTATTCTTTAAAAAATTAAAAAAAGGTAAAATAGACGCAAAAAAATTTTTTTAATTAATTTTATTTTGTTGAAATAATATTTTAATTTTTTTCCTTTTATTAAGAAAAGATAAATTTCGGCAAAGGACGCCGGAATCTTCAAATAAACTAAACCTGTTAAGTCTTAAACTTTATTAGGATTGAAAAGAAAGTGCGGCGCTGACAACTTATTATTATTATTATTTCTTGACTTATAACTTTAAAATTCGGCAGATTTTATTAACAATTCTTCAAATAATTTTGTGTATTAATTTGACATAAAAAATCAAGTGCTTGATTTTATTTTTTGTTGTGCAAACAAACAATTACTAATTATAATGTTGTTTTTTGGTTATTTTAAATGTTGATTATCGGCGGTGAATTTATTAAATAAAATATAAAAAGTAATACTTAAAACCAAACATTTTCACTGCGGGATTTTAAAAGAACGGTCATCAACTTTATTTTCAACTTTTAAAAAAGGCGGAATATAAATAAAAGGAAAAGAGTAATTTTGAGTTGTTTTTAAATAAATATTCAATGCGCGAAATGTGACACCTTTTTAAAACAAAAAATTTATATAAATTATTTTTAAAAATTATATCAAAAATGATCAAAAGAATGCGACTTTTTGGCTTCTTTCAAAAGAAAAATAAAAATGACTGTATTTGTTTGAAGATGTAGTAACCGTTTTATACCGTAAAATAGTTAGAATTCAATTCTGATAATCGACACCAAACTGGCCCTTTAAGATAATTTGTAGTGATAATTATTATTTATTATATCTATAAATAATTCACTGTTTAATTATTAAAATCATAATAAATTCTTTATTAATATATATTTAAATATATTAAGATTGGGAATTTAAAATAATTTATTTAAAATTTATTTATTTCGTTTCATTACTTATTTGTCACCTCTAAAAAGACACGCAACATCACACAATGTTACAGTAAACCAAATATTTAAATTATTTATTCAATTAATCCCAATCTTCACCAAAAACCTTTCTTCTTTTATTTAAACACAAGCAACAAATAAATGAATGGAATTTTTTATTTTCTTTTTGGGGTATTTTGAAAAGTATAGTTTTTGATGGATATTTTATTTTTAAAAACTTTCATTTATTATATTTATCTTTTCTGATAAAGGTTCTGAAAAATTTGATAATTTTTTGATGAACTCAATCATCTTTCACTTTTTTAGTTTTCCTGTCCTTAACAATAAATTATTATTTTAAAAGAAAATCTATTTAAAAAGCATTTTCATTTTAAAATTTCAATACTCAAATATCAAAAAAAATTTTCTCAATAAATTAGAATAATTAATATTATAAATTATTTGATAATTTGATGAATTATAAAATAATATAAAAATGTAAATTAAATGCCAATTGACTGCCAAAGACTGTCATTTATATCTTCCATCATCCATTTAATTTGCATTCTCGTTTTTGGCCACCAACTGTTTTTAAGGGAATTTGATGGAAAGAAATTTTTGAAAGAAGGGCGAGAATAGAAAAAAATAAATATTTTTGTATAATTTTAGAAAATAAATAAATAAGTCAAAATTTTGGAATCTCATAAAATTCCATGAGATTCCCTTAAAAATCTGTTTGAGGAAATTTTTATGAAATAAAAATTTTTAATTTGTTGATTTATGGTGAAACCCCAAATTTTTTTGAATATTTTTTAAGAAAACGATGTTAAATTAAAATAAGTTTGGCTTTGATTATTAAATTCCATGAGATTCCAAAATTTTAATTATCTGAATATTTATCAGGTTCCGCCACCTTATTCTTGAGTTGTAATAAATAATTATTTAAAATTATTTATTCAAAATACCTCTAAACAAAATATTTTGGGCTAATTCCTCAAGGGAGAACAAAAAAGTCTTGACTTTAAAAATATGATACGCCTATTTTGTGGGAAAATATTATTATAAGAAGCATAATAATATTTTTGATTATTATTTATTAAAAACAACAAAAATCATTAATCTCGAATACTTACTTTAAAACCAAAATATTTTTTAAATATTTTTTTAAATAATATTTTTGTAACCCTGTATAATAAATTTTAAAATTAAATTTATTAACAAAATATAAAATTTATTTTTAATTTGATTGAAAACTATTTCCTAAACTATTTTTCTTTAATTATTTTTAATTCTTTTTTAATTTTATTTAAAGGGAAAGCAATAATTAAAGGATTACACGGTTCTTCTCTCAATAATTACTTGTAACGGCAGATTGGTTTTGTCCAAGCTTTTTAGGGTTAAAGTCTCTAAACCTTCTCAATCCAATAAGGGAAACATTCTTCTGTCTGCCAGCATTTTTCCTTCTTTTTCTCAATTTTCTTATAATCTTAAAAATAAAGGGGAAAGGTAAAGGAAAACAATTCTCGGTTATGTTATTCTCTCTCCTATTATCTTCTTTTTAAACAAAGTCTCGAGAGAATTGAACGTACGACACGATAAAGGAAAAAGAAAATTACAACAAAAACAAGAAAATGAGGGAAAATAAAATCATTTTTGAGTAAGATTGGGGGAAAGAAAAATATATAAAATGAAGGAAAAAGGATAAAGAGAAAATTGGATATAAAGAAAAGGAAAATATATATTTAAATAATAGTAAAATTAAAGAAACATTTGTCTCAAATCAACTCTTTGCAGTTGGAAATAAAAATTTTAAAAATAGATATATTGTTAATAATTGTTTTGATTAAAAAATGAAACAAAAATAATCTGATATATTTTTAAAAAATTATTATTAAATATTAAAAAATCAAAAACAATATTCTTAAAAATAAATTAAAATAAATTAAGATTCAAGTAATTTTTTAAATTATTTTATATAAAAAATTAATGTGCTTATTTTGCCAGAAATATAATTTTGCCATTTCTGCGCAAATTGTTTTGCTGTGCTATTGGAAGAAATACAAAAGAATGTAAAAGAGAAAAATAAAGTTAATATTATGGGAGGGGGAGTAACCAAGACTTGGAAATTTGACACTTTTTTTCTTTTTTCCAAGAAATTGTTTTCCCTTACACAAATTTATAGGACAAATTTCCGGCCGTTCTTTTTACGCCTGCTTGACTTTATTTTTATTTTAAATTTGAATGTCCCATGAATATGAGGATTTTGGTAAGGAAACTCGCGCCTTATTTTCACTGCTGTTGTTGCATTTTTGTTGAAAATTAAAAAACAATCAATTTTTATTTGTTAAAATAATTATTTAAAGAAAAAAATAATTTTTGTAAAATTATTAATAAAATATTAATTAAAATAAAAATTTAGAATAAAGAAATGAAAATAAAATACAATGAAAACAGAAAATGATTAATTATTTAAAAATAAATTTTAAAAAATAAACTTTAAATTAAATTAAATTTTTGAAGTAAATAATTTAATCATAATTTTCAAAAATATAAGTTATTTTTATTTGTTTTATTTTAACAGATTTACAGTTTCTAAAATAAAAAGGGTGTGGCCAGATTTTTCTTTTTCTTCTTTTTTCTTTTTGGTTTTGCTTTAAATGTATTTAAATATATTTCTTTATTTTTCAAGAACTACCAATCACAGAATTGGGCGGGTATCCCATCATCACAACAAACACATTCTAAACCACACACGCAAATGGCACAGACTGCCAGTTTTTCTTCGGCACAGACTCTCAATTTATAATATATTCACTCTTTGCTTCCCACTCTCGACATCATTTGGCCGTGAAAAAGAGCCATCCGCCACAAAAATATATTTAAAATTACTTTTTGAGTTAATATTATTATTATTACGATTTTTATTTTATAAAATAATTTAATTTTAAAAATTAAGAGAAACTCATAAAGAAATAATTATATATAATGAATACTTTTAATTCTGAAAATAATATTCATCAGAAAAATGTTTGTAAAAATAATGGACATAGTATCAGACAGTTATTGGACAAAAATGAACAAAATTCTGAAACTTTAACGGAGGAGGGATTTAATGGACATAAATAATGATGAGGAGTTCTTCTCTAAATTTAGATGAAAAGTAAATAACTAAATAAATAATTATTTTAAATTAAAATAATTTTAAATATATTAAAAGATTGTCAATTTTTGTTTAACCTTTAAATATCCCTTATATTTATCACAATTCAATGGTCCGTCTCCGTCCGTCTTATATTTATGAAAAACAGATTCTTCTGAATTTATCAACCCTTTTAAAAATTAATAAAAAAATTTAAAAAATAATTAGGTGAAATAAATCAACAAAATAATCAAATTGAAGAAAAAGATAATAATTCTAATAATTCTTCAAATTCATTTTCAATTGCTAACACAATTCTACAACAAAGATTACTTTTAGCAGTTGCTATTGCTGTTTGTCAACAACAACAAAATAATGGTAATTTTTGTAAAATTAAATTTAATTTTAATTTTTTAAAAATAATTTTTCTTTTTTTCTCATTTAAAAAAACCTATTTTTACAGTAATAAATATCCATTTCCCAATCTTTTTTTCTCTTTTTTTTAAGCCAAATGCAATCATTGCGGATTGCTTTTTAAAAACATTCTCTAAATGTCCCCGCTCTCATAAAAGTGTCCAATTCCCATCAACGTCAATTCCCACACGCATGAAAAAAAAGATAAATTTGAAAAAAAAATTAAAAAATAAGGGAAATGCATTTTTAATAAAAAAAATATAAATATTTTTTAATATTTTTGAATTATTATTTTAATTATTTATTTTTAATTTACATATTCTTTTAATTATTTTAATTAACCATCTATTTTTATTTATTTCTAAATTTAGTGATTGAATCAATTTTTATAGATTAATTTTATTTTTTATTTTTAATGTCCCTTTTAACCCTAACTTTTTTAATATTAATTTATTTATTTGTTTTCCCACCTGCTGCCTTAAATATATTTATTTATTTAAACTACAAGTTAAATTAACGGAGTAAATAATTTTTAAGTATTTTCTTGTTAAAAACATTCAATTGGTTAGTTAAGTGTTCAAAGTGTTGCTTTTAAAGGTCAGGCACTTTAAACGAAGATGGCCATCAAAAAGGTAAAATTTTAAGGCCAAAATAAATGCCATATATTTATTTGTTTTGTATTTTTACATACATAAGCGGTTACTAGAAAGAAGAAAAAGAAAATATTTCTTATATTTTAAAAGAAATTATTAGTTTAAATATTGTTTGCGGTAAAAATTAAATAAAATAACTATTTAATGTTTAAACGAAGATGGACATCAAGATAGACTTGAAAAAAAATAATTTTTACAATAAAATTTCCTTTTTAAAAATATTTCTTATTTTTTATTTTTTTAACCAAATCAGCCAACTTAAATTAAAATTTATCTCTTTCTATTGCGGAGTACTTTTTCATTAACTCAAAATATTAAAATCAAAATATAAATATTATTTTTTAAATAATTTAATTTAGAAATTCCATCCAAATTCAAACAAAACAAAATTATTAAACACGCAATAATTATTACAATAAAATATATTGTTGTAAAAATATATTTTCTAATTTTTTTGTAAAATTCTCTATTTTGCATGCTATTTGATTAACAAGAAAGAATTAAAGATAGACAGATTTTAAAATAATAAAAAAAAAGAATAAAAAATATCATTCGCGCGAATATATTGGCACAATCTTTTTAGTTGTCACAATCTTTATATTTTTATTGAAAAGCTATAAAGCTTAAAAAGAATAAAAAAATAATATTGCGCAAAATCTAAGGGGTTTGAGTAGATTCTGCCTTTTTAAATATTGACAAGACCTTTTCATTTTCTTAATTTTCAAACCAATTTTATTCATTTAAAAGAAAAAGAAACAATTATTTTAAGGTCAGGCACATCTTTTCTCTTTATATTTTTTAATACTTTCTTAGCCTTTTAAAGGCATATTTTATTTTAATTAGACTCTGGAGAAAAGAAAATTATTTAAATGAAGCTTTACAAAAAAATAATATTGTAAAATAGAGAAAATTATTTTAAGTTGTAATAATTTAAAAGATTAATTATTTTTTGAAATGTTTTTTAAGTTTAAGAGATGAAAATATTTATTCCTCAAAAGTTATTTTTATTTATTTATTGTTTTTTATTATTTCCAATCTTCAACAAATTAATTAAAATATACTTTAATTAAAACAAACAAAAAATCTTCTTCTCTAAAACAAAATACCTTATTAAATTGAAGAGTACTTTACTACTTGTATTAAAACAAAAAAATAATAAATAAATATTCTCAAGAATGGATTGGTGTGATTTGTTTAAGTATATATATGAAATAAACTGTCATTTCTATATTTATATTTTTTTCTCAAAGATTATAAAATGTTTACTTACTTTATCCAATCCAATCTTGACCGTAATCTGATACTTTTAGTTAAAATTTTGAAAATATTTTTCTTTAATATCAATATATATTGTATTTTTGAATCAAGATTGCGGATATACCTATTATAGTTTTTAAACAATTTTAGTTTAAATAAATTTAAATTCCATGAGAATATTTCTTATTCAAACACTTTTGTAAAATAAAAGCAGATGTGCAAAAAATAAATAAATATATTTTAAAAATAGGAGAAAGGTGATAAATAGTAAAATTTTATTTTGGCACCTAAATATATTTTTATTTTTGTTTGTTTTTTACCTTTTGGCCACTTTAAAATTGACTTTCTTTAAGAGTTCATCCTATCCTTATTCAAACATATCCGGAAGTGTTTATTGCTTAAATATATTTAAATAAACTAACGGATGAAGGTAAACACAGGTGTTTTGAATATATTTAAGAGTCATGAAAAATTATTATTTAAATAAGAAAAAAAATATATTATATTTTGAATTAAAAGCTAAAAACTTTTCATTTTCCTCTAAAATTTAATATCAAAATTTATTTTCAGATTTCCCTAAATAATTTATTAGACAAACCTAATCATGTAAATAATAAATAGAAAGTGCCAAAATATTTAAAATCTCCCACGTGGAAAAATCATCGAAATTTTACTTTGCCTTTCTCTTTTGGGATTTTTTAGAGTAAAATAAATATTTTAAATTCAATTTGTATTAGTGCTTTATATTTTTATAAATAATGTAAATTAAGTTAAAATAAAAGCTTTTCTATTAAATAAATTCTGAAAAATTTTTTTAAATTTAATTCTGATTTTATTAATTCTGATAATATTAAATCTAAACTCTCAATATTTAAAAAAAAAATATATTAAAAATATTATAAAAAAATATTATATCAATAAAGAAAAGAAATTAAAAATTCTAATAATTATTTTTAAATTCGCGCATTTTAAATAATTTAGTTGTTAATTCTCCTTCTTCTCATTCATCATTAAATCGAAATGAATTTCCTCAACAATCTTCAATCCATCAAAATTCTCTACCAATATCGGCATGGCCATTGAAGCAATTAACTTTTGGAAAAGACTCTGCCGCATTTTTTGGAAATATTAAAAATAAAAATAATAATGAAATAGAAGAAAGAATATTAAATGATAATTTTACATTTTTTGACTCTCCCGCTTCTTCTTCTAAAAATTCAACACAATTCCATCATATTCATCATCAACAACCAAATAATAATGGCTCTATTATAGGAGGGCATTTATTTCATCATCAAAGGGTAAATTAAAGAAAAATATTAATAAATAACTTTTTGAGGGAAATAACTAATAAAAATATTTTAATTAAAATCTACAGATTATTTTATTTATTGAAATTTAGAATTCTGTTATTCCACCTTATTCAATTCCTTCATTTTTACCAAATTATCAATCATCGAATAATTCTTGTGTTAATCCTTCAGAATTCTATGCTATAATTCTACAACAGGTTTTTAAATTAAATTATGATTTCCTAAACTATCGTCTAATCATTATTTTAATTTAAAGATTTTTAAAAAATATTTAAAGCATTTTTTGACCCAACAATTACGTTTAACATCTTCATTTTTTAATAATTTTTGTGATCGTAATAATTTGGAATCAACTTCTTCTATTTTTAATAATAATCAACAAAATCAATTTATTTTTGAAAATGAACAACAACAAAATAATTCTTTAACAAATGGAAAAAGAATTAAATTTAAATTAAAAAATTATAAAAGAAAAACACAAAAAATAATTAATTTTAATAATTCAATAGAAAAACAAAAAGAAAATAATGAATTAATTAATAATGAAAATAATAATGGAAAAACAACAGAAATATTTAATTTTAATGGGTTAGAGAATTAAATTATAATTAAATTAAAATTTTATTTTTGGAATATTTTAAAATAAAAATAATATATTTTTAGAGAACCAACAACAACAAAATCTTTAACTAATTACCGACAATTTAAATGTCATCAATGTGGAAAAAGTTTTAAAAGATCAAGTACTTTATCTACACATTTATTAATTCATAGTGATACGTAAATAATTATTTTTAATTAAAAATATTTTTTAATTATTTTATTAGAAGACCCTATCCTTGTGAATATTGTGGAAAACGTTTTCATCAAAAATCAGATATGAAAAAACATACTTATATACATACTGGTTATTTATTTAAAATATTTATTTTTAATTATTTCCTCAGGTGAAAAACCACATAAATGTGCTGTTTGTGGCAAAGCTTTTTCTCAATCTTCTAATTTAATTGTAAATATATATTTATTTTTAATTTAAATATTTATTTAGACACACACTCGAAAACATTCTGGATATAAACCTTTTTCTTGTGATTGTTGTGAAAAAACATTTCAAAGAAAAGTAAAAAATAAATAAATAATATTTTTATTAATACAATTAAAAAAAGGTTGATCGTCGTCGACATATGGAAACTCATCATTCAGCATTTTTAAGAAGAACAATACCTTTAATAGAACCTAATGATTTAAGAAAAAATATTACAAGACAATTATCTCCAAAAATTGAATTAAATAATAATTTAAATGAAGAAATAAATAATGATAATTCTGAAGGTAAATTTAGAGGAGAGATCATTGCACGATCACTGACCTAAATAAAAATTTATTAAAAAATATTTATTTTAAATAATTAAGATATAAACAACATAAATAATATATCAGAAAGTCCAACAAATATTTTAAATCATTTTGGACTTGCCCAATTATTTGCCACATTATCTTCAACAAATGATTCAATTCATGAAAGTTCTGATGAATTTGATGAAGGAAATATTGATAAAAATGAAAAGAAAAATGAAGATTTAATTGAAAGAATAAAATAAAAATAAAGAAAATATACAAACAACAAATTAATATTAAAGAAAATATTCCCTCTTTATTTTGTGCAATTTAAAAAAATTTATTTTAAAAAATTTAAGTCAAATCTCGTTAGTATCGAATTAAATAATGATAATAATTCGATATAGGCGATACTTTGCAAGAATTAACTTTATAAATTTATATTTTTAAATATGTAGTATTTTTGTAAATTTGACATTTTTATTATAAAAATTGAAATTTTGTGTGATTTTATTAATTTCAAAGTAAAAATTTTTGAATTTTTATATAATCTTTATTATAGTTTATTTAGCAAACTGGAAAGCTTAGTTTGTGCTTTTCATAAAATTAAAATTTTAAAGATCTTTCTACTGTACAACATTTTTAAAAATTTTGACAAATTGGCACTGTTTCTATCCTGGCATTGTGTAAAAGAGGCAATTAGGGGTCCCACTTAAATTCGTCCCACTTAAATTCGTCCCACAGTGTAAAAACCGTGGATTCGTCCCATAGTGTAAAAATCGTGGATTCGTCCCACTTAAATTCGTCCCACAGTGTAAAAACCGTGGATTCGTCCCACTAAATTAATACTTGATTAAATTTTTCTAAGTCTAGGATTTGACAAATTTATTTTTTGATATGCTTTTATTCTAACAATTATTTTTCTTATATTTTCCTTATATTTTTCTTATATATTTTTAGTGATTAAAATGATTCGCACCCGGCTTGAAAACTTAGCAAAAGCTCAGAAACGGCCTCTTTTAGAGAACTTATCAGTTGATCAGACTTCGTCATCACATCAGAGTACTTCCCAACAACATGCTGAGGATCAAATCAACGTAGGCACCGAAAGCGATGAAAATTCTGATCCCGAAATACAACTTATTCAATTTGATACTGGGAAAACAGAAAAGGGGAAAATGTGTCTTTGGCATGCAGGTTATTTTTTGGTTTATTTTAACTATTTATAATAATTAAAGGCTTTTGCTATACACGTAAACGTGTAACCAATTTCCGTTGCGTCAACAGGGATTGCAAAGCTACTGCCAAAATTATAGAAGAACGAGAGGGATTAGTACTTGGGATACAGGGTGACAAAGAGCACAATCATCCCTCAAATCCACAGAGAAAGGAAGCAAGAGAGCTGAGGAACAAGATTTATAAACAAATAAGGGAGATGCCACGATCTAAGCCTTCTCGAGTTTTGACTGATGTACGAACGAATATTAGTGATGAGGTTTTTGTTGAAATGGGAAGCAACAATGCACTTGAACTAATGATCTATAGGTTTCATTTTATTTTTCTCTGACTAAGATTTAAATAGTTTAGTCAAAAGAAACGTCTGTTTGGAAATGTAGATATGGCGGATGTATTGAACATTAAACTTCCTGGGTCACTCACCCTCCTTAGGGGCCAAAGCATTCTGCTGTATGACAGTCGCCAACACCGGTCTGGGGAGAAGGATGTTGTTTTGGCCTTTTCATATCCATCGGTTAATTTTTAAATTTTAATTGAATTTTATTGAAAAATAATTTTTAAAGCTTCTTGAAGTGCTGAAACGAAATAAAAGATGGCAAATAGATGGGACTTTTGCCTGTGCTCCATCAAAATGGATACAAAACTTCACTGTTGCCACCGAAGTTAACAAGAAGATAGTGGTATGTGTACAAGCTTTGTTGCCGGAATTTTTGGAGTTTCTTAAATTTCTTATTTCATTCTTTTTTTCTTTCTTATTGATTTATTTAACTGTTTTTCCATGATTTTTAATTAAAGGAAACTTAACAGTTCGTTTTAACCCCCGAATTCCCACCTAATTACAATTTTTAACCCATGGGGACTGAAACATCCCCCTTTTGCTGGGGACTGAACCGGCGGGACTGAAACGGCGGGGACTGAAACGGCGGGGACTGAAACGGCGAGGATTGAAACGGCGAGGACTGAAACGGCGGGACTGAATCGGCGGGTAGGCGGGAAACTACCCGCAATTAGAGAAAAATGTGAGAGACTTTGTTTAACAAAATTTCGTGTTTTTTAAATTTACTTTTTTGGTTAGTTTATGTTTTTTGGATTGGTTTATAAATCAATTTACATACATATATATGTATCATGCATTAGAATACTTTTATCTTTCTTTAACTTATATATTTTTGAATTTGTTGTTAATATTGCAGTTTCTGTAATATTTTTAACACTTTTTTGTTTTATGATAAAGATAAACAAATCAAGAGCTTTACTTTATTTTATTATTCGTCAGATGTCTACTAAAAAGAAAACGCAAGACCCATCACTTCCTGCCGAGTATTTTCGTATGCGACAAGAGATGGTCGAAAGCCGTAGAGCTGCTGGTGAAAATCCTTTTCCGCACAAATTCGATGTCGGAATTTCTTTGGCTAATTTTATTGAGAAATATGACCCTATTTTGACTGAACGAGGAAAAGTTCTTGAGGATGAGACTGTTAGAGTTGCAGGTTTTTTTTTAAATTTTTATTGGCTAATTTTTGGATATTGTTTTTTTAATTTATGAATAATTTTCAAAATATAATCTTTTCCTGAACATTTAATCTATAAATTTCGTTATTTCAGGTCGCGTCTATCTTAAACGTGAACAAGGCTCCAAATTAATTTTTTATGATTTACATGGAGAATGCAAAAAAATTCAAATTTTGGCTAATGCAAAGTTTAATTAAAAACTATATAAAACTTATTTAATATTTTTAAAGATTTCATTCTGCCGGCATTGATGATTTTCTTTTTTCTCATGATAGAATTAAACGTGGTGATATTATTGGTGTTGAAGGTCACCCATCACGCTCAAATTCTGGTGAACTTAGTGTTATTCCAACTTCTGTTCAATTGCTAACGCCTTGCTTTAGAATGCTTCCGGTTTTTATTTTTTCTACAATTATATTTTATCTAATCTAAAATGAGTCACCAGTTACCATTTTTACTAAATATTAAAACTTATATTTTAGAGAACACATTTTGGTGTCAAAAATTTGGAAGTTCGGTTCGTTTATATTTTTATTTTGTATTAATTTTAAATTTAATTTTTAACTTGATATTAGTTTTCAACATAGAAAAGAAATTATAAATAATTCTCATTATATTTTTGATTTAAATATAAAATATTTTGATTTTTTAGTTATCGAATGCGTTATCTTGACCTTATTGCAAATCCTCATGTTCGCGATAAATTTGTCATTCGTGCCAAAATAATTACTTTTTTGAGAAATTATCTCGATGCTTTGGGGTTTTTAGAAGTTGAAACACCTTTGATGAATCCAATTGCTGGTGGGGCAACAGCTAAACCTTTTGTTACTTTTCACAATGATTTGGAGATGAGTCTTTATTTGAGAGTTGCACCTGAGCTTTATCATAAGGTTTTTAATTAAGAATTTGAACTAAAGTTATGGGAAGATTTAATTAATTTTATTTATTTTAAGATGTTAGTTGTTGGGGGTATTGACAGAGTTTATGAAATTGGACGTCTTTTCCGTAATGAATGTATTGACCAAACTCATAATCCTGAATTCACTTCTTGTGAGTTCTATATGGCATATGCTGATTATGAGGATTTGATGAAGTTGACTGAGGATTTGTTATCGAGTCAGGAATTTTAAAATATTTATAATTCATTTAATCTCTTAAAATATTTACAGAAATGGTTTTTAGCCTTCATGGCACTTATAAAATCCAATTTCATCCAAATGGACCTGATACAGTGCCTGTCTACCAAGTTGACTTTACTCCACCATTTAAACGTATTTATTATTTTTATAATTTTTTTTCTGATTGTTTTTTTTATTTAAACAGGTGTGAATATGTATGATGAGCTTGGCAAGGTTCTTGGGGTTACACTTCCATCACCTGACCAACTTTCAACACCTGGTAATTTTCTATAATATCTTTCAACCTTTAAATATATATATATCTTTCAACCTTTACAATTTCGATTTTATGTTTTAAATAACTAAATTTTGGATTACTTTTTATTTTAAAAATTATTTTTAATTTTTCAGAAGCTCGTGATGTTTTTGATAAGATTTGTATAGAAAAAGGAGTCGATTGTTCAGCACCACGTACAACTTCACGTTTATTAGATAAACTTGTTGGAGAATTTCTTGAGTCACAATGTATTAATCCTACATTTCTTGTTGGTCATCCGCAAATTATGTGTCCTCTCGCAAAATGGCATCGTTCAATTCCTGGACTTACAGAGCGTTTTGGTAAATTAAAAAATCTATTTTTTTGTATATTAAATTTTGGGAGTTAAAAACTTTAAGAAATTCGGATCTCAATTCAACTTAAATTTAAAAATTATTTTTATTTTTAGAACTTTTTGCTGTTACCAAAGAATTGTGCAATGCCTATACTGAATTAAATGACCCAATTACACAAAGAGAACTTTTTGAACAGCAAGCAAAATTTAAATCTGATGGTGATGAAGAAGCTCAATTAGTTGATGAAAATTTTTGTACAGCATTAGAATATGGATTACCACCAACAGCTGGTTGGGGAATTGGACTTGATCGATTGACGATGCTTTTAACTGACAGTCACAATATTAAAGAGGTAAATAAAATTAATATTTTTAATTTTTTCTTTCGAATCAAGTAAAATCTGGATAAGTTTATTTTTATTTTTAAAGGTTCTTTTCTTCCCTGCAATGCGTCCAGATCCACGTGGTTTGATTCATGATGACGAGGAAGATGAAGAAGAGCAGAAAGAAGTCAAAGAGCAAGAGAAAGTTGGTAAAAAAGGTAAAAAAGGAGGAAATAAAACTGCGAAATCTGCTACTGCTGAAAATGGGAGTAAAACAGAGAAAATTAATTGACAATTTTTAAATATATAAAATGATTTTGAGGAAGGATGTTATTTGGGAAAAATGATTTAATTCTTTTAAAAAGGGAAATCTTGTTCAAATCACACAGTTAATTGTTTTACTTTTTGTTTGTTACTCATTTTTGTGTGTATTTGTATTTTCTTGTTTTTTGTTGATAATTTTTGGCAATTTGTTATATTTTATTTACTTTGCTGAATACCTGAAGAAATCCTTAAACTAAAAAGGAAGTGCGAAAATCTTCAGATATGTTAAAATTATCCAAAAACGAATTAAAAATTATCTAAAATTTATTCAAGCCACCACTTTCTCTTCTAGTGACTTGAACCTAAATTTTTATATAACAAAACAATCTAATCAAAATTATTATAAACAATTTAAGCAATAGCTTTAACAGATTCCAATATAGATCCAACCTTCTTTTCTTTTTCCTCTGATTTTTGTTGTTGAGATTTATTTAGAGGTCGATTATTTGGATCAAATGGCGATAGAAGTTTTAAATTGGCTCCAGATTCGAAGAACGTATATGAAAGCTATAAAAAAATTATTTAAACATAAATAGGATATGTATTCTGATATTAGCTGTTAATATTTATTAAAATAAACTTATTAAGAAATTAACCAATAAATTATGAACATCCTCCAACAAAGGGTCATTAACAAAATCTGGATCAATGTAGAAGAACACTGGTAAATCAACTTCCTCGCCAGGGTTGAGAATTTGTTCATCAAAGCAAAAACATTGAATCTTTAATGATTTTAAAAATAAATTCTAAAAAAAATAAAAACCTTATTAAAATAATATGCAGCCTGGAATGGTGACAAATTGTATGTACTAATTCCAACAATTGGTTTATTTGTTGGATTATAAGCTTCAAAAATTAAAAATAAATTGTAAAATTTTATTTAAAAAATTTTACCAGTAAAAAATGCAAGTGCCGTTTCTCCTGGACTAACATAAATTTCATCTTGAAGCGGTTTAAATTTCCATTGCATTGAAGAGGGAACATCCTATGAAATTATTAAATTTGTTCTATTTTATTTAAAAGATATTACAGCATTAAATTGGACACAAATAAGGCAATCATCCACTCTTTCCATATTAACAATTTTATCAAGATTTTCAGCTATCTATAAATTAAATTTAAATATTTTAATAATTTTATTTAAATTTCTTAATTTATTTACTTGTGTAATTCCAGTAAAAGAAGTTGTTTCACAAAGGATTTTAAAAAATGGAATAAATGCAAAAGACAGACCAAGCATTATTATAGCAATTCTTTAAAAATTATTATATTTAGAGCATTTGAATAAATTTTAAAAAAAAATTCCTAACCCTGAAACATAATATACAGCTGTTGAATCAGATTCAAATTTTGATAAAAATCGTTGAAACCGACCAGGCTGCTTTGAAGATGAAGAAAAATAAAAATTATTTTGTTGATAATTTATTATTTTGAAAAAATCATTGTTTGGCCTCCGTAAAATAAATAAATTTGGTTTAAATGAAGAAGTTGAAATAAACTTAAAAAGGATAATAATTAAATTAATAATTTGTTTGGTCATTAAATTAAAAAATAATTCCAAACAACCTTAATCTGCCGATGAGAAATAAATCTACTGCTTGTTTTTAAATAATTAAATAAAAATGAGGGTGCACAATCCCTCAGGAATAAAATTTTTGTAGATAACATAATTCTAGATTTTTTTTAAATAAATTATTTAAAAAATATTTTAAAAATATTATTTTAGTTTTTAACAAATGAAATTGTAAATATTAAAAGAATTTTTATTAAAAATTTTAAATTCAATAAATATATAAAATAATAATAAAAGATTTTTAAAAAATAAAATTAAGTAAAAAATGATTTCAATCTTTCAAAAGCTCTTTGAACTGACCAACTTGGAAAAGCTTTTGCACCAGAAATTTCAAAGGACAGACTCAATTCAGGCTCTAGTTGTTTTGAGAGATTTTGAATTAATAGTGGATCTATTATTTTGTTGAGAAAAGGAAGTACTAGAAAATAAAAACTTTAATTCTAATTTAAAAAATTTTAAATAATTTAGTGTTTTCAGTCAATAAATAAGCCGCAGTAAAAGAATATCCGAATAATATTCATTAAAATTAAAATATTTTAATTTCAAAACTTACTTTCATTTAATTGCATGATAAATAAATCCAAAAGGTTTTTGAGACGATTTGTATGATTTTTAATTATTAAAATATCTTCTTCAATAAATTGATAATAATAAAAGTTGTTTGATGTAAAATCATTTAATTTTGAATAAATAAATAATAATTGAGAAGAATAAATATTTAATTGTTCTAAAATGTTATTTGCTTTTTGATGAAGTTTTGCCTAAAGTAAAAATATTTTTTTGAATTTTAAAATAAATAAAAATTTTCCAAATATTAAAGAACAAAATATTATTCATATTTATTTACCTTAACTCTATTAAAAATATCTGGATGTTCTCTCAATGTAATTGACTCGTTTAATAAAATTTCTTTGGACTTTTCTAAAGAATTAAATTGCTTTAATAATTCTCTTAGTTTAGCAAAGTTAATGGCCAATTTTGAATAAATTTGTATTAAAAATTTAATTTCTTTAAGAGAAGATATTGGTAAATTGTTGACATCTAATGAAATAAAAGAAATTCCGTTCATTGCTTTATTTTTAAATTTTTCTATTTAAATAAAATTTAAAATAAATATTATGAAATATCAATAATAAATATTAAATATAATAAATAATTAAAACAATTAAAAGAAATTTTATTTGAAAACAAATGATTAAAATTTTTTAATTAAAATGATGCAATATTTTTAACAAATCCAAAAATAGTAATTTTAAAATTTACTTTTTTTTTAAATATAAAATATCAAAAATATGGTTTAATCTACATCATTTTAAACAAAACAACCCGACAATGGCAAAACACTAAATTGTGGTCATTTGAAATATTTTTTAGATTCCACAATTAAATTAAAATAATGGCAGAAATTTCATATAATATTTAAAAAAAAAGTCAAATTGTGAGAAAAACAAAAATAATTTTTATTTCCTGATATTCTTCAAAAATTTGTTTGTCTCTTAACCAGTTGTAACCATTGTATAGATCATTCTAAAAAAATTTTTAAGATGAAAAATAACGTTTTAAAGGTGCTTTATGTGAAAAAAGTAGCTCATATAAATATTTGTATCTTAGGATTTAATGCCTCTCACTAAAAAAAATTTTTTTTAATTTTATTGGAAAATATTCTGATAATTTTTTCCGGTCACCAAAAACTTTCTAATGTAATTATCACAAATTAAATGGAAACAAAGGAGATCATATTTTAATTTAACAAAAATTTGAAGACATACGCATAGAGATAGTAGAAAAACGAAAGCAAATAAAATCCCATTTTAATCCATCCTTCTCGATTTATTTTTGACAACTGATCATGATTCCTATTTTGAAAAATTAAAAGAATAAAATTCAATGAATCTAAAAAAACATTATTGTTGTTGGATCATAGATACCAGGTCCACGCATTATTGGTCGTTTAATATAACTAAAAACAATTAAAAACATTTGTTTAGAAATTAATTAAAAATACCGGTGAATGTGATAAGCAAATAAAGGAAGATTCCAAGCAATAGCAAACAATTGCATTGATAGAACGAAAAAGAAAAATACAAAGGAATGAATGCCATACTCGGGTAGAACAAGCTTAATAAAACATTTTATTAAGATTTAATGTATTCGAAAAAACCTGATTCATACTACGGCATTGATCTATTGGATTTTTATAATCCGTTTTTAATTCATCAATACAAATGACCTTAAAAATAAAATTAAGAAAAAATAATTAAGTTAAAAAACCGTATAAATCGCAAAGAAAATGCAGAAAGCAATAGCGATTAAACCAAACAGATAACAGAAAGCAGCAAATGTAAAAGCCATTATTGTTTAGAAATTAGTATATATGTAGAACTTAAAATCTATTCAGAGATAAACAAATCTGTAAAATTATTAAAGACAATAAAATAAAAGAAAACTAGAAATATAAAAGTTGTACTCTATTTATACTCTATTTGACAACTTTCAATTTTTTCTTACATTTTATTTTCAAGGGTTGAACTCACTTTGGCGTGGATACGAATTTGGATCATGGACGCGAATTTACTGAGAAATCATACAAAAAAATACTAATATGTATGTAAATACGGGACACGTCCAAGTAGTCGCGAGGCCGAGTAGTCTCCTAATTGTAAGTGTTGATATATGCCTAAGTGTTGACTTCTGTCCAGCACCTCGTTTATAAAACAATACTCTATAGAGGCATAACATACCAAGACAACAAGTGATCGATCTTATGCTAAATGTACACAAAATAAAAAATAACTCGTAAAAAGAACTCGTATTTATTTATATGATTCAGATTATATATACAATTATGAGGCGCCTAATACTAATATGTATTATAATACTAATACGTATTATAATACTAATATTATATTATAATACTAATATTATAATACTAATAACCTAATACTAATACGTATTTACATACATATCACAACAATACGTTAGATCACAACAATACATCTTCTGCTCTAGCGCCTCGTTGGCTTATAGATCCGCTTCGATATTGCTTGCACCAAGCCGGTCAATTGCTTCCACGTCCACTTTGATCTTGTTTGCGTCTGCCTTGTTCTTTGCATATCTGAAAAAAATTTTAAGAACTTGGTGGTGGGCTTTTTCTCTCTCTTACCGGAGAAAGACACTGTAGATGTATAGGTACCTGGTCCAGAGTCTGCACACTGCCTGCCCGTTGACGACGCAACTCCGCTACCAACTCGTAGAAGTCCAGACGCTGTCCGGCGCGCAGCGTGTTCTGAGCCAAGTAGATCATGACGATGGTGCCGGTTCGCCCAATTCCTAGAAAAAAAACATAAAATCGGGCATTAGCATAAAATCGGGCATTACGGTATAAAAGCCAGCCAGAAACCCAGATGAACCAACACTACAATTCAACGACTGGTTCCGTTCTTCTACGATCTTCGCCCGCCTACTTCGTCTACGCTTCATGACTTCACGTGATCGCAACATCGTGACCGCCAGCAGAGGGGACACTCCAAGAGCAAATCGACAATCTTCCGGAGACAATCCAAGGACAACTCGCCAATCTTCTGGAAGCACCCCAAGGACAACTCGCCAATCTTCTGGACAGAACCGGGGCAGCGAACGACGCCGCTCAGGAAGCCGACGCCAGCAGGGAGGACCCGACAGACCACGGACAGTAGAGGACAGCAACGAAGAAGCAGTGTTCCTTGAGCAACTTCAGGCCTGGGCCCAGGAGACTTCGAGGAAACAGCTGACGGACTTGGAGGCCGAGTTTGAGCGTTTGCAGAGCCAGCCGCGACCGGGAGCCATCCGCAGAATTTGCACGGTGATTTTTTTTAGTATTTTGTATGTTCTTTATAACGTTCAAATTTTTTTTTATTTTTACAGCAACCCGACGATGAACCGCTACCGGGACGTCATCTGCGTGGAAAACAACCGGGTTGCTCTCACAAACGGACGTTACATACATGCCAACTGGATTGATAGCCATGGTGAGATTTTTTTAGCAAGTTCTAAACATCGCTAAAATTTGTTTCATTTTCAGGTGATCGTCGGTACATCTGTACGCAGGGTCCTCTTCCTCAGACGGTCGGCGACTTCTGGGAGATGGTTCTTCAGGAGAAAGTTGAGGCGGTCGTGATGCTATGTGACACCATCGAGCTAAATCGACCCAAATGTCACCAATATTGGCCCAAGGATAATTCACCAGAATCTGTTAGTTTCTCCGCCCTGAAGCTTAATTGAGTGCTTTTGCTTTTACAGGCCATCACCAGTCGGGACGGCAACATAAGAGTCCGGTTCGTGGATACTGAGGCGCTGGACGACAACCATCTTATCCGGACGCGCCTACAGGTCACCAGCGACAATCCAAAGCGGCAAGCGAATGTTCGTCACTTCCATTGGAGACGTTGGCCTGATCGTGGAGTACCTATGAACCATCTTGCTGCGCTCCGGCTGCTCTTCTACATCGGGAAATACAAGCCAATAGTCGTCCATTGTTCGGCAGGTAGACGACTAATGAGAAATAATTTAGACAAGCTTGGTTTTTTTTCTAGGAATTGGGCGAACCGGCACCATCGTCATGATCTACTTGGCTCAGAACACGCTGCGCGCCGGACAGCGTCTGGACTTCTACGAGTTGGTAGCGGAGTTGCGTCGTCAACGGGCAGGCAGTGTGCAGACTCTGGACCAGTACCTATACATCTACAGTGTCTTTCTCCGGTAAGAGAGAGAAAAAGCCCACCACCAAGTTCTTAAAATTTTTTTTCAGATATGCAAAGAACAAGGCAGACTCAAACAAGATCAAAGTGGACGTGGAAGCAATTGACCGGCTGGTGCAAGCAATATCGAAGCGGATCTATAAGCCAACGAGGCGCTAGAGCAGAAGATGTATTGTTGTGATCTAACGTATTGTTGTGATATAATGTATTGTTGTGATATAATGTATTAGGCGCCTCATAATTGTATATATAATCTGAATCATATAAATAAATACGAGTTCTTTTTACGAGTTATTTTTTATTTTGTGTACATTTAGCCTAACTTTTTTCCTTTATCCTTATTAGTGGGTTTGTATTGACCGTGATTTTGTTAATATCGCGCGGTTTTTTGTAACTGACATTATTCGACTCAGCTCGACTAGCTCTTTCGAACGAGCTATCATTTGCTTTTTCGAATTTCTCACCCCAAATTAGAAAAAATGATAGTGTTACTATGAATCATTTTTATATTCTCACTCTTACTATGAAATATTTTTTCCCGTATGTCTGTCTAAATTAACTCAAAATATAAACTGCACTAATCGTAAAATCAACATCTCTTATTTTTCAGGTTTTATTATTTATATTTTCAATATCACCAAAAATGGTTCATGTTGTTTCGGACAAAAGTGATTCAGAAAAAAGTGATATACTTGAATCTTCTGAGGAATCTCTCAGATTACTTGATTTAATGGTTCAAATGTCTATTGCTGATGTAGAAGTTCCTGGACAGCAAATCAAGATTCGTGATGATCAGGTTTTTTGAAGAACCTTAATTAAATAATATCTAAGGTTCGCAATAATGCCGGTGGATATGTTTTCAAAGTCAGTGACCTTACTAGAGTTCGACGCTTTCTCATTTTGGGTACAGATGGCGGCACTTATTATATTACTGAAAAGAAACTCGGCATGGAAAATTTGGATGCTCTGATTGATATAATCAGACGTGGAAAAGGTGGAATGATTTTGAGAGAGATTGTTAGCATTTCGCTGGCAGGTCGTTCGCCTAAACAAGTTCGCTTCTTATCGCTTTCTTTATTTTTTCTTTTAAATTTTGTGGCATCTTGATCTTTTAAAAGATGTTTCAATTGTAGGATTCATTGCTTTTTGCTTTGGCACTCTGTGCGCGTTATAACATACGCGATAGAAAAAGTTTATTGCAAAAGTCTGGACAATATGATCTTGAAAAGGTCCTTCTTTCGAATACGGAAGATTTTAATTCAGATGAAATGAAAAAGTTTGATCTTTATCTGCATAAATTACAACAGACTGCTTTTAGAATGGTTTCTAAGGTTTGTTTAAAATTTATGTTTTCCTCAATTTTTCTCTTACTTTATTTACTTGTCTCTATCGTTAATCCACTAGGTTTGTCGAATTCCGACACATTTGTTCATGTTTGTCAAATATTGCGAACTTATAGCAAAATCAACGGGGGAAGAGCACACGGGATGGGGGAGAGCAATGCGCAAATGTATTTCTGAATGGTATTATTTTATTAATCTAGATTTTATTTATTTTAATTTTCTTGTAACGTCTTTAGGTATTTACAAAAATCTCCCATGGAACTTGCTTTACATATTACAAAATATCCTAGTCGTGAATCTTGGTCTCATCGTGATTTGCTTCGTTTATCACATCCAATGGCGAGTTTGAACAATAAAGAATTAGCAAATTCTCAGACTCTTGTTTATGATCAATTATTTCATTATGCATGCAAAGGTTTATTTGTTATCCATTTTTAAAAAAATCTTTTTAAATTAAGGTGATTTCAATCCTCAAAAATCTATAATCGTTGAATCAGAAGGAACAACTGAAATGCCTTTATTAAAAAAATCAAGATGTGATTATGAACTTACCGAACAAATGATTAATTATGCGAATGATTCTGTTGCATTAGAGTTTGTTAGAAAGGCAATGGAAATATCTAAACTTAAATCTGACAATGAAGATGATGAAAAACGTTGTGTTGAATTAATTAAAAAATATAGTGAGTTAAAAAATATTTTAAATTTTATTTTGCCTTTTTAAAACCTTTTTTAAGATTTTGTTCGCGAACACGTTCCAACTGGTTTACTCAGCTCTCCTAAAGTTTGGACTGCTTTACTTCAGCATATGCCTATGACTGCTCTTTTGCGTAATCTTTCAAAATTGGCTACTCTGGGATTATTGGACGATGAATTGAACATGTTTTATTAAATTTTCTTTCTTTTTTTAATATTTTAAAAATTTTAGAGATTGTGTTGATTTGGTTATTTCAAAAATTCTTAATCAAGAAGCTCTTCAAAAGGCAAGGATTCACCCTATCGCTGTTCTCCTTGCATCCTCAGTTTACAAGTCAGGACATGGAATTAAAGGAAAACTTAAATGGAATGTAAATGTTCGAGTTAAAGAAGCTTTAGAGAAATGTTTTATCCTTGCTTTTAAAAATGTTCAACCAACTGGACAACGTTTTTGTCTGGCTTTGGATGTTTCTGGTAATTGGGAATTTTGAATTAAACCTTTTTATTTTTATAAATTCTAGGCAGTATGAGTTCAAATATTAACGGTGGAGTGCTTTCTTGTTGTGAGGCATCGACTGCTATGGCAAATGTTACATTACGGACTGAGGAAAATGTAAGCAGAAATTAAAAATATTTTTCAAATTTTTATTAACAGGTCCAATGTGTTGCTTTCACAGCTGAACTTGTTACACTTCCATTTACCCGTGAAAGTACAATAACTGAAATGATGGATTATACGGATAAATTGAATTTTGGCAGGACTGATTGTTCTCTTCCTATGACCTGGGCGAAAGAGAAACATCTTCCATTTGATGTTTTCATTGTTTATACTGATTCAGGTAAATCTACATAATTTCTTTAAATTTTACCATTTTCGTTTCAGAAACATGGGCAGGAGTACGTATTTATTTATAATATTAATTATAATGAAAAATTCTTTTAAGAAAATACAGCCATTCGAAGCACTTAAAAATTATAGAAAGGAAATGAATATTCCAAATGCAAAACTTATTGTAATGGGTATGGCAGCAACTGAATTCACAATTGCTGATCCAAATGATCCTGGTATGCTTGATATTGTCGGTTTGGATGCAGCTGTACCTGATTTGATACGTTCGTTTGTTTTAGAAGAAATTTGAAGAAAATAAAGGGAAACTATTTTTATATTAAATATAATTTTCAATTCTTTAATAGAATTTTGCCTATTTTATACTTAAAATCTTATCGCCAAATTAATTTAGGCATTATAAATTATGTACTTTCTTTTTATACCATTAAATAGCCTTTAAATTCGTAGTTCATACTTTATTATCATTAAATGTTTTTATTAAATTTTGTTTAAGTATTTTTATTATATTGTAATGACTTACAATTAAATTCATATTTTATATTTTTTATATTAAATTTTATATAATCCATTAAATCAATATATAAATGCTTAAATTTTCTAAGTATTCCCAAGGTGAAAGATTGAAAAGTAATGTTACAGCTTTGACATTTTATCTAGTGATGGAGAGGGGAAGCCTTTTCGCGTATGTTAAATGTTTATTTCCCTTTATTTATTTGATGAGAATTAACAACCAACAATATTTTATTCCTAGATATTTAGAGGAGAAAAAAAAAGTTTTTGTAATTTTATGATTCACATTAACAAACTTAACTAATATAAATCAATTTTTAGAATTTATTTTTTTATTTTAAAATGGCAACAACAACTGCTAAAGATTATTATTTTGTAATTGTTGGACGTAAAGATCAACCACTTTTGGAAATGGATTTTCCTCCAAAAAAGAGAGAAACTCAAGCAGAGACCCACCATTTGCTTCAATTTATTGCACATGCAGCTTTGGATATTGTTGATGAAATGACACTTAGGGAGCCACAAATGTATTTAAAGGTTATTTCTAAAATGTTTATTTAACTAATGTCACTGGAAAGTGACAAAGAATTTGAATTATTTTATCTTTAATATTTTTTAATTTAATAGATTGTTGATAAATTTAATGAATGGTTTGTTTCTGCATTTGTTACTGCTAGCCGTATTCGTTTTTTGATGTTACATACACAAAAGAATGAAGATGGAATTAAACAATTCTTTCAAGAAATGTTTGTTTTTTTTAATATTTTTCGAATTCAAAGAGAAATAATTTTAACTTTTTTATAGTTATGAAATGTATATAAAATATTCTATGAATCCCTTCTACGAACATGATTCTCCTATCCGCTCTGTAAATTTTGAACAAAAGGCTGGAATTTATGGACGAAAATTTCTTGGATTTTGAATAGTTTTTATAAATTAATTGTTTATTAAATTATATATTTTATATTTATTTATTTAATTCTTTTTAAATATTTAATGCTTTTTAGCAAAGTATATCTTTAAAATATATTTTTATTTTTTTCTTAACATTTTTTTAGATTTTCGAATTTTATTAAAAAAACTGACTTATAAAATGGCCAATTGTTGTCGTGACTGTTGTCTGTTTTTGATTATGCTTATTTTTCCGGTAATTAATTGAAAATAAATTAAAATAATTTTATTCTTTTCAGCCATTAGCAGTTCTGATTCGTGAGGGATGCAGTATTCACTTTTGTTTGAATTTTCTTCTGACTCTTTGCTTTTGGTTTCCAGGACTGATACATGCTATTTAGTTTGTTACTTTTAAATTATAAAAAAGATCTCTTCAAATACAAAAGTGCGAATTTTTTTGTATTCCATAAAATACAACTGTTCAAATATTTTTAATATATTTTTAGTGTTTGTTATTATATGTATCCTAATGTGGCTGTGACGACGACTATGCCGACTGTGACGACAGTTCATATGGTTAACCATTGATGAGACTAGACAGAAGAAAATGGAATTGAGGCCTTTTAATATTAACAATGACAAAAAGAAAGTTTTAAAAATTTATTTACAGCAATTAAAATCCAAAATTTACTTTAAATTATTTATTTTTTAGCTCTTGTTTAACGTTTGGTAAATCCCAGTTTATTACTTAAAATTTTTGTTAAATTTCATTCCATTTTTGACATTGACAAATGAAAGGTATTTTTTAAAATGGATGTGTTTTCTTTTGATTTTTTAAAATTAAAATGACATTTTAAAGATTTCAGAATTTGCAATGATTTATTTTTAAAAAACACATCCTAATTTTCATTATTGCTTTTGAAATTGGGCAGTAATCTTTATAATCGAAAATTAATGAATTTTATATTAAAAATTTTATAAAAATAACTGCCAATTACGATTACTGCCATATAAAAAATACATCAAAAAATAATATCACGCATATCTTTAACAAATATTAAATTGATAAATGAATTTATTTAAAATTTTTATTTTTTTAAAATTATCAAGGAAATTAATTTTATATTTTTAATACTAATTATTTAAATAAAAGAATTGATTATTTGTCGTTAAAAGTAGAAGGGTTTGGCTCTAAACTGGTTTAAACTTTCTTTAAACAATTTAAATTTACAATATTTTTCGAAGCGAAATTTAAAAATATTCATAAAAAATAAAGTTTTTTTAATTTCTAAAAATTTCGTCAAAAAATTTACATAATTTTATTTAAATATTTTTAAAGATTTGAAAAGAAAAATGCCACAATTTGTGCATTTTCGAGACAGTGGTGACACACTTCCTTTTGTTGTACGTCAAAATGGTGTTGTTGATCAATCTTCATCTGCAGCTTTACTTAAATTGGTTTTTCTTTTAATTTAAATTTTTTAAATTTGTTTAATTTTTTTATTATTTTTAGCTTTTAATTCGACGTAATAATTTATGTGGTCTTTTATTTTGTTTTCTTGTGACTGCTTTACTTTATGTACAATTATATAAATTTCCAAATCAATTACAATTAGTTGATAAAACAATGGATGTTTTACAAAATAGAAAGGTTTATTTTAAATAATTTATTTTAAATAATTTATTTTAAATAATTTATTTTAAATAATTTATTTTAAATAATTTATTTTAAAAAATTAATTTTAGCTATCTCAAAAAGAAATCGTTGCTTCTGAAAGACGAAAAGTCGCTGAAAGTGATAATAGAAAGAAAATAGTACCATTAATTGTTCCAAAATTTGAAGGTTTCTTAAAAGATTTATTTTTTTAATTATTTGATTAAAAAATTATAAAAAAAAATTAATTTTAATTAAGGTCCTAAAAATGACCAACAAAAGGCTGTAAGAGATGCCTTTTTACATGCTTGGCGAGGTTATAAACAATATGCTTGGGGGCATGACCTTTTAAAACCTGTAACACGTACATACAATGAATGGATTGAATGCGGTTTTTATTTTTTAAATTAATTAAAAATTTACATAGATTGAGTAGATTTAAAAATTTAAAATAATTTTAATTTTTTTTTTCGGGAATTTTTCTTTTAGAGAATAGACTCCTTAGTGTAGTATTTTAGTTGTTAATTTTTTTTGTTGAAGGGTTGAATCCTTTTGGATTAACCATTTTTTGATTTATTTTTCTACATTTAAAATTTAAATATTCTTATTTTAATTAAATTATTTAAAGGTTTAACAATTGTTGATTCATTGGATACTCTTTTAATTATGGGTCTAAATGATGAATTTGATGAGGCAAAGCAATGGGTTACTAAAGAATTAGATTTTGATAAAAATAGATTTGTTAGCCTATTTGAAACAACGATTAGAGTAAGAAAATAATTTTTTAATTTAAAATTTTTGAAAATATTTTTAACATATCTACCGAGATGATTTAATAATTTTATAAAAATTTTTAGATACTTGGAGGTCTATTGAGCGCTTATCATTTATCAGGAGATCAAATATTTCTTACAAAGGCAGAGGATATTGGCCGTCGATTATTGCCTGGTATTAGTGAATCACCCACAGCTGTTCCTTACAGGTGAATATTTTTTTAAATATTTTTTATTTAAAAATTAAATGTTTGAGTGAATAATTAAATTAACAAATAATTATATTTTTAACAGTTAAATATATAAAAATTAATAATCTATTAAAATTTTTAAATTAATATTTCTTTATTAAAAATCTGAATTTAAATTATTCATCTCACAATTATTTCTTTTTCAGTATACTCATTTGTATTTAAAATCCTAAATAATTTGTTATTAATTATTCATTTTAAAATATTTTTTTAAAATATTACCAATCTATACTAAATTTTTTCAATTCA
>ABLG01001064.1:0-60353 GCA_000172435.1 Meloidogyne hapla | reverse complement strand
TGTTCACAAACACACACATATCATCTAATAATAATTTACTTCCGGAAAGCATTTTTAATATGAGAACAAACTTTACGGAAAACACATCCTCTAATAATAAATTACAATTCCGGAAAACATTTGTAATTTGAAAACAAACTTTAACACATCCTCTAATAATAAATTACAATTCCGTAAAGCATTTTTAATTTGAAAAAACTTTACGTATTTATTATTGAAAAACACAATTTTCATCAAAACACAATTCTTCTTTAAATTATTTAATTCCGGAAAGCATTTGTAATTTAAAAACAAACTTTACGGAAAACACATCCTCTAATAATAAATTACAATTCCGGATATCATTTGTAATTTGAAAACAAACTTTAACACATCCTCTAATCATAAATTACAATTCCGTAAAGCATTTTTAATTTGAAAAAACTTTACGGAAAACACATACTCTAATAATAAATTACAATTCCGGAAAGAATTTGTAATTTTGAAAACAAACTATAAGAAAACATATACTATAATAATAAATTACAATTCCGGATATCATTTTTAATTTGAAAATAAACTTTACGGAAAACACATCCTCTAATAATAAATTACAATTCCGGATATCATTTGTAATTTGAAAACAAACTTTAACACATCCTCTAATCATAAATTACAATTCCGTAAAGCATTTTTAATTTGAAAAAACTTTACGGAAAACACATCCTCTAATAATAAATTACAATTCCGGAAAACATTTGTAATTTGAAAACAAACTTTAACACATCCTCTAATAATAAATTACAATTCCGTAAAGCATTTTTAATTTGAAAAAAACTTTACGGAAAACACATACTCTAATAATAAATTACAATTCCGGAAAGAATTTGTAATTTTGAAAACAAACTATAAGAAAACATATACTATAATAATAAATTACAATTCCGGATATCATTTTTAATTTGAAAACAAACTTTACGGAAAACACATCCTCTAATAATAAATTACAATTCCGGATATCATTTGTAATTTGAAAACAAACTTTAACACATCCTCTAATCATAAATTACAATTCCGTAAAGCATTTTTAATTTGAAAAAACTTTACGGAAAACACATCCTCTAATAATAAATTACAATTCCGGAAAACATTTGTAATTTGAAAACAAACTTTAACACATCCTCTAATAATAAATTACAATTCCGGAAAGAATTTGTAATTTTGAAAACAAACTATAAGAAAACATATACTATAATAATAAATTACAATTCCGGATATCATTTTTAATTTGAAAACAAACTTTACGGAAAACACATACTATAATAATAAATTACAATTCCGTAAAGCATTTTTAATTTGAAAAAACTTTACGTATTTATTATTGAAAAAACACAATTTTCATCAAAACACAATTCTTCTTTAAATTATTTAATTCCGGAAAGCATTTGTAATTTGAAAACAAACTTTACGGAAAACACATCCTCTAATAATAAATTACAATTCCGGAAAACATTTGTAATTTGAAAACAAACTTTACGGAAAACACATCCTCTAATACTAAATTACAATTCCGGATATCATTTGTAATTTGAAAACAAACTTTAACACATCCTCTAATCATAAATTACAATTCCGTAAAGCATTTTTAATTTGAAAAAACTTTACGGAAAACACATCCTCTAATAATAAATTACAATTCCGGAAAACATTTGTAATTTGAAAACAAACTTTACGGAAAACACATCCTCTAATACTAAATTACAATTCCGGATATCATTTGTAATTTGAAAACAAACTTTAACACATCCTCTAATAATAAATTACAATTCCGTAAAGCATTTTTAATTTGAAAAAAACTTTACGGAAAACACATACTCTAATAATAAATTACAATTCCGGAAAGCATTTTTAATTTGAAAACAAACTTTACGGAAAACACATACTATAATAATAAATTACAATTCCGTAAAGCATTTTTAATTTGAAAAAACTTTACGTATTTATTATTGAAAAAACACAATTTTCATCAAAACACAATTCTTCTTTAAATTATTTAATTCCCGAAAAAATTTGTAATTTATTAAAACATCAATTAATACTTTCCGGAAACCACAATTCTACTAGAATAAATTACAATTCCGTAGAGCATGTGTAATTTGAAATCACTTCGGAAAACACATTCACACATAAATTACAATTTGGAAAAAATTTGTATTTTGCCTGACAATTTAATATATACTTTCCGGAAAACAATATATTTATTATTCACAAATACACAATTTTCACGGAAACACAATTCTATTAAAAATAAAATACATTCCGGAAACATTACCTACTAATTTGTATTTTCTAAGGATTACAGATATTAAAATTTGAATAAATAAAATAACTACTGTTCTTGGTTTGCTTGAGTATTTTGTTGGGTTGTTTGTTGAGTTGTTGGTTCTATAATTGGGGGTTCATCTGATTCTTTTGGAAGGCTAGGTGCAGCTAATACTTTTTTCTTAGCTTGTAAAGATGCTCTAAGTCTTTGTAAAGGACCTATTTATTATTTTATTTTATTTTATTGAAATTTAATTTGATTTTACTAGCCTGCACATTCTTGTGTGCTAGCTGTCCTCCTATAAAGATCAAAGCCGTTAGCAGGGTGTAAAATAGCTGGAACCTTGAACATTATTTTATTTTATAATTTATAAAATTTCTTTTTTAATAATTTCACTTCTCTCCCATCATGAGAATAAAGTCGACAACTATGTTGTAAATGATCATAAACAACAGAACGGCATAAACCTGGCTAGAATTTTTACAATTGAAAATGAAAACAATTTAAATAAAAATACAAACATTCTTTTGTTCGTCCCCATTTCCGGTATGCGCAACACATTGAGACAAACATTCTAGTGGGTTTGTTCGGAATATTTCTGTTAAAGGTTGTGAGTTGTCAATTGAATGTCTTTCTAATTTTTGGAAACAACGAGCATCTAAAAGCATTTGAATGAAAAATTATGCTCACATATTCCTGTATATGGTAGGGATTTTAGGGAGGGGGGTAATTATTTGTGTAAATACGGCATTTATTATCTTCTTTTTGGACATCATTTTGGACATAAATTATGAAAATGCAAAATGTGTTTATTTAAATAATTTAATTAAAGAGGCATATTAACTAGACGTCTTACTGTAGAATGAGAGAAATTTAAATAAATAATTACTTATCAGAATCAAATCGTTAAGGTAATGGTCAGTTTAATGTTTTAAAATAAATTATTTATCTTGAACTTGTAATAATATCTTTGTTAAATTTACGTCCCCTTAGAATCCATTATATCGGGGAGAGTCAAGGAAACCAAGAATCTTTATTTTCTTTAGCAACAACTTACATTGAAAGCTAGAAGATAAAGATATTGTTGAAAATATGCCAAAAAGAATACCAAAATATAACGAAAATTTCATTAAAATAATTATTTTTTAACTTAAAGATGAGAAAAGATTGCGGGAATAAACTAAAGCATCAAAAGAAAGCAAAAAACTTGTTGTTAAAATCTTTTTTTGGGTCAAACTAACTAAATTAAACACGTACTCTCAACAAGCTTTATAGATTTAGTTAATGTTTTTCGGGGTGATTGTGGGAATGATTGATGTTGAATGATTGGTGTGGATATACTAAAGGGAAAGGAAAGGAAGTTTATTCATCCGTCAATTCAATTTCTTGATTTTTTGTTAAAGTGAAATGTAGATGATAAAGAAAGGGAAATCAATGCCAATTTAATTATTTGTTAAAATTTTTTATTGAGAATTTTACAAAAATTAACGTAATTAGTTAAAATTTAATTGTTCCTTCCACAACAAGTAGGCTGGAAGGAACATTGTCCAATACTACCTAATATTATATTTTTCTCAATATTCTATCAATTATATTTATCTTTTTCATTGCTATTAATATCCCTATTAAGTTATTAAAATAATTAAGTAAAACTTATTTGTCCCTTCCACCCCACAAGTAGGCTGGAAGGAACATTGTCAATTATAGATAATTACTCTACAATATTTTATCGAGCATATATAATTTTTATTATCATTCTTATTCCTATATTCAATTCTCCTCTTCCTCAGAATTTTCTTCTTTTTGTAATCCATTACTACAAAACTCCCTCCGTTTGTATAGATCATGGCCATTAGCTAAAACTTCTTTTGCTCCTTTTCCAATTGTTTGGGAATATAATTGACAGCTAGAAAAGTGTTTATGATAAACCATAGTTTGGCAACTTTGTATTTTATAACAAAATTGGATGCAATCTAGAGGTGAAGCATTGAAAAACTCTGCTGAAGGATCAGCATTAGAAAGGGCTTTGTGTGGAGATTGATCAAAACAACCAACTATGGATGATTCTAAAATAATTTTAAAAAAATACTTATCTTTCAAATTAAGGTTATAAATTAATTAAAAACCTTTTGAATTTATAGCTGACTCGGTAAAACTAAGGAATATCAAAAGGTAGAATATTATAGATAAATTAAGAAAATACATAATATATGTTTATTTGTTTAATTTAATTAAAAACTAGGTGTATTGAGAGGCATATTAAAAGGAAGTCGTACTGTAGAATGAGAGAAATTGGAATAATAAAATACTAGTTATAATTTGCAATGTTCCTTCCAGCTTACTTGTAGGCTGGAAGGAACACTGTTATATAAAGTTCTCTCATTCTACAGTAATCCGACTAGTTAATATGCCTCTCAAAATGTGGACTATTTGAGAGGGTAAAGGAAACCTTTAAGTTCTATTTATAAAATTGTAACTTAAATTTATAAAACAGGCATATGGCATTTATTCTTCTGTCAAAAATTTATTGAGGATATGACGATAAACACATTTATAAAAAATAATTCAGGAAAAAATATATAAAAAACCGCTTTTTGCGCTTTTTATAAAGCAAATGGGGTCATTCAATTATATTTATTCCATTAGCTTTTATTTTTTAATTTATTTTTTCCCCAATCTCATCAATGCACGTTTCCCCAATCGCATGATTGCTCTTTTCCTTGGTGTCGCAACTTGTACAATTTCTTCTGGATTTTGACTGGAAATGAGAAAAGTGTGAAGAATGGGAAAAAACAAAAAAAAATTAACACTATTACCTATAAATGTCGTCTGAATCCAACTCTGATGGACGCAACAATAATGAAGGCCAAATAACACCACCACTCATTTTAACAAATGTTGGGGCTAAAATACATATTATTTTTAAAAATATCCAAAAGAATTCATATAATTTGAGAAATATAATATAGGGGAAAGTTGAATGTTCCTCCCAGCCTACTAGTAGGCTGGGAGGAACATTGTTAATTAATATAAACATTAATTCATTAGCTTATGATATTATGCTAGTTATTCATAAAAAATTATTTGAAAAAACGACTAACCAGTGGGTATTACAGGTTGTGAATTGACGTAAAATTGAAATAATGAGAAGCATAGGAAAAGCATTAGAGCTGGTGAGAAATATATCCTTTGATTAGCCATTTTTATGGTTATTTAATGCCAAGACTTTCAAGAAATATAAGACTTCAAAGACTATAAAAATACAAAAATTCACCAATAGAAAATGGTAAAATTTTGATTGTTCCTCCCAGCCCACAAGTAGGCTGGGAAGAACATTGATAAATAATCATAATTTTATTAATAGACAAGAGGAAATGCTATATTGAAAGGCTAAAAATTAAAAAATGTGCCAAATAAATATTATTAAAAGCTATTTATTGACATCACCTCGTTAATCATTCTATATAATTTACCAGGGATAGGCCTTCTATTTATATATAACGAATTATTCTCTTTAAATATTCCATTTTTAGAAAAAATTAAAAAATTATGTAAATTGCAATAAATATGACGCCCAAACTTGGCATAAGTAAATAGGGGGATGGTATACGGGAGAAGCTGTTTAGGAGGGATAATAGGAAGAATAAATGTAAAATTGAGAGGAAAATGCCAACAAACTCAATTGAGAGACATTATTAAAAGACAATGTAAATATTAATTCAAAATGCATGTAAAACCATTAATATTTGCTTAATATATTTATATTTATTTTAGTTGCTTCCGTGACGATTAGATGATATTAAGTTTTGCCATTAAAGTTTTCTGCATCAAAGAATTTTGAAAATTTTTGTTTGTTTGTTTAAAGAAAATGATGATAATTTAAAAAAATAATGAAGTTGGATAAAATTTTTATAAAGTTATTTTTATTTTGAAATAATAAAGTACATACTAATAAAAGAAAAATTGATATTGAAATAGAAAATAGTAAAACGTAGATTGTTCCCCCCAGCCAACAAGTAGGCTGGGGGGGACGAACACTTTCCAAAGTACTGTCACTAATGTAACATTTTTTACCTGGAGAGGAAATAAGTTTATTCCCAGCCTGTATTTTTATTTTTTTATTGGCAAATGAAGAAATTAAGAGAAATGTCTCTAATACAGAAAGTCGCCAATAAAGTCACAATTAATCTTTATAACTGGATAGACTCAATTCAAAACAATAACTTTATTCATAGATTTAATTGTAATAATCGACGAGATTTACAGAACGATATCAAAATGTGTATCTGTTAAATACATCTAAATTTCTCTCATTTTACAGTAAGACGCATATTTATTATGCCATTCAAAAATTAAGTTAGGCATCATATTTTTAGCATGACAATGTTGATTTTATTAGCTCAAAAATTTCTTGCAAATTTTTTTTCTAAATTTGGAAATTATATTAACAACAGGCATATGACACTTAACATCTTTAGCTCACTTGAGCTTTTCTTCTTTAGCTCATTTTGAGTGTTTACTAAATAGAGGTACGATTTAAGATAAATTAATAAGGAATCCTAATTTCCTCTATTTTTCCTCATTTTTCTTTTAATTTTTTATATTCCTTTTTTATGCTTTTTTATTCCTCCTTAATCCATCAAAAAGTTAAAACTAATCCTTTCCTCTCTATGCTTTCATTTTTTCTTAACAAATCCATACCTTTACATACTTCATTTCTTAACTTATTGAATAGCTTCTTGCGCATTATTTTCTTCATTTGACATCATTATTTATTTAAATAATTTTTAAAGAATGAAAGAAAACCATCAACATCAATCTTTTGATCAACTCACAATAGACTCTTGCTCTACTTTATCTAACAATGATAAAATTAATTGTTTGCCTTCTACGGCAAAGAAAACTGTTCGAAGACTTTGTTCGTCAATTTCAAAATTTGGTATGTTTAGAAGAATATAGGAGTAGTTTAGTTCAATGGGGACATGGAGTAGAACCACCTCCTATTTAAAAAGTGTTAAAGAACTAAAAAGAACAATCAGACCTAATGGAAATTAATATAATTATTCTTTAAAAAATAGTTAAAAGAATCCATATTATTACAATAATATAAAATAGATAAAAGTTGAATGTCCTCCCAGCCTACATGAGGGCTGGGAGGAACATTGTTATTTTCAAATTTTTATTTCCTTCCATATGCCCACATGTTGATTAAACCTTCAGATCACAATGGTTAGATATGCCCCCTTACTTTAAAATCATGGGATGCTTCATACTTAAATATTTGGTACTGTTCTAATATGTCACTCCACCCCATATATTCGCGGCGAATTTGCACACCATATATTCGCGAGATTATAAAATGGTAACTGATATTTCAAAAAGTAGTAACATAAGCCTATTCATTATAATCATAAAAAATATATGTAATGAATAGGCTTATGTTATTGCTTACAGAACACAGCAACCCTCCCGCGAGACGCGTGCCGCAAAACCCTGAGCGAAGCTCAGGGTTTTGCACAAGCGTCTCGCCGCTTCAATAAGCCTACTTTCTGAGAAATATCAGTTACCATTTTATAATATCGCGAATATATGGGGTGTAAATTCGGGGTGGAGTGACATATTAGAACAGTACCAAATATTTTAATTCCAGATTTCAGTTGACCCTAACCCATAGGCAAGGATATTTTTAAAAAATTATCTTAATTTTTGAATTTTCTAATTCCTCTAATTCTCTATTTATGTGGTTTTTAAGTAATCCACATAAAATTAAAAAATAAATTAATATTAATTAAAAAAGGTCCTTCACGCTCACCACCACCCCCATTATGTCGAAAAGTGTCAGCACCAGGCTCTGGAAAGCAAAGAAAATCCTCCATTCCTTCAGCTTTATTGCCTAGTCTGATTGTGGCAACGGTTGGGGGAGATACTCCCGACTCTGGACTAAGGATGGATTTTGCTTTTGGGCGAACAGGTAATTGGATATTTATTTATTTTTATTTATTTTTTACGAAAAAAAGGAAAAGAAATTTTTTTAAACTTTAAAATAAAAAATTATTGACAAATGTTGTTTTTATTTAAAGAAAGGGAAAGGTTAACTTATTATAGAAAAATTATTAGTTCAAAAAATTATTATTTGTTTAAAAATTTTTATGACTAGACAGATCAATTTCATCATTTTATAATGAATTTAAAAATAATTTAATTGTCTTTTTATTTTTTTAACAAATTTTAAAACAAGTTTTTTAAGATTTAAATTAAATTTAAACAAATTTTTTTTAATAATAATTCATCAGTTTTATTAATTTTACTTAATATATAATTTTTATAAATTTTTTTTTATATTTTTTAAATACCGTATCTTAATGAAATTAATATTCACAACAATAAATCATAAATTAATACGCATATTGGGATGGTCAATTTATAAGAGAATTATGGATAGTTTATAAGAGACTGTCAATAATTTGAGGGTAACTTTATGAGAGTCTGACTATCAAGAATTTAGGAATGCTTTGATTTCTTAATTAATTACCTAATTATTTAAATTTTAATTTAATTTAAAAATTGTTCTTTTCTAAATAATCATTAAATTAGTTAACCAAAATAATAAAAATTAATTGACAGCCTCAAAAGCTTTTTTAAAAATAAATATTTATAAGTTAGTACCTTTCAGTTATAATATGGCAATTTTTATATTAATAATTAATTTTTCTTTCTTTTAAGTTAAAATTATTGAAGTATCTTGCACGTACAAATTATTTAATAATTAATATTTTTATTTAAAAATAAAAATTAATTTTGCCACATTTACTTCCTCTGCGCGTATCTATGCTTTTAAAAAGTTTTTTTTAATATTTTTAACATAAGGGTAAAGTAATTTGTCAATTTCTTTCCCCTCTCATTGAGAGAGCCGTCAAATGCAATTTGTGAGTTAAAAATTTATTTAAGAGATAATATAATTTATTCAGTCAGTGGAGTACTCTTATTGAATTTTTTAAGAGAATTTTTTATTCATTTTTTCAATCCTTTTTTTATTTTATTTTATTTTTTAGATTTAATTTCCCCCTTTTTTACTCATTTTCTTTATTTATTTACTCCTTTTTATAAAATTTCCTAGACTTTTCTTTTTTTGCCAAAAAATTTTGTTGGCAAAAAAAGTTATTTGAGTGAGTCTAATCAGGAAATAAATAATAAAATAAAATTTCCTTTTTCTTTTATTTTATTGAATTTCAAACAAAAAAGCTTTGTTTGGCTTTAATTCTTTTCATCAAACTCAAAAAAAGAACCTAAAAGATAAAAACATTGATGAATTAATTTATTTTGTAAGAATATTTTAAAATAATTAGGGATTGTTGAAAATTTTTAAAATTAATTGTAAAACATCATGTAGTAATAATTGTAAAACATTAATAATAATTAAATCAGTTACAATTGTAAAACAGTATTATTTAAATAATTTTATAAACAACATCAAAGTTGAATTAATATTAAATGTAATTGTACATAAAATAATTAATGAAAAAAAAATATGTAGAATTATATTAGTTTTACAATATATAAACTTAGTTGTAATAAAATTAGCAATATTTAAATAATTTTACAATTGTAAAACTTGGAAATTGTAAAACTTGAAATTTTGTAAAACTTTAAAGTTGTAAAATATAAAAATTGTAAAATAAAAATTGTAAAACTTTAATGTTGTAAAACTTTTAATTTGTAAAAGTTTAAATTTGTAAAACTTGAAAATTGTAAAACTTAAAAGTTGTGAAACATAAAAATTGTAAAACTATAAAGTTGTAAAACTTTAACTGTTGTAAAAGTTTAAAGTTGTAAAACTAGCAAATTATAAAACATGATTTTGTAAAGTTTGAATTTTGAATTAGTTTTACAAATGTTTGTAAAACAAATATTTAAATAATTCAAATTACAATTCTAAACTTTAATAATAAATAAATTGTAAAACTTTGGAAAATATTTTAACCATTTTATAATTACCTAATTGTAAAACTTAAAAACTGAAAATTGTAAAGCTTGAATAAAATTCTAAAGAAATACAAATGATTGTAAAATTTTAGAATTGTAATTATTTTACAAATAAATTTAAACTTAATTATTGTACTTGTTTATACATTATATAAGATTGTAAAACATTGAAAATTCAAAAAAATTTTTGAAAAAATCATTTGAATTTTGTAATTTTTTATTACGATTGTAAAATGACTAAAATAAATAGTAATAAAATTTAATTTAAATACTACCAAACTATTTATAATTATTTAAATTATATTCAAATTATATTTTAAATAAATTTTATTTTTTTTTCTTGTTTTTTGTTTTTTTCTTTCATTTGCCGCGCAATCCTTTCATATTTGTGACTAATGTCCTCCTTTCTTTTTTACATTTGCTCTTCTTCAACTACTTTTTTTTGTCTTTTTTATTCAATTCATTGCTTTCTTCCACCTTTATATTCTTCAAATATACACCTACGCCCCCTCAGATAGCATCGGTGGCACTTTTTTTCTTTTTTCGGTAAAAAAAAGAGCAAAAGAATCCTTTTACTCAATTCGAACATTATTCTTCTCCACATTCCTTCTTTAACTCATTTTTTATTTTTTATTGACCAGACTCTGAAATATATCGAATTTTGTCAGCACCCCTTTCCAACCCGCAACCACTTAATTTTGGGCCCATTTGGAAGGATTACCTCCAAACTAACCTCTTCAACATTAAACACTCTTTTTTAAATAAAATTGTTGAGTCCATCCTCCTCAAACACATTTTTTCCCATTTGCGGCCAACCTTGCCAAATTGCTCCGATAGAATTTCCTCGGCATCTGTTGAACAAATAAAACAAAATGTGTTTGATGGAAAAGGGTGTTCTTCTTTATTTTAAATTTTACTAAGTTTCATCTTCATTTATTTTAATTTTCTTTTTTATTTTGCCGTTGGCATTCTCATTTTAATTACACTTCTTATGCATAATAGATATACCAACTAAATTATTTTTTAATTTTCTAAAGAAAAAGTTCTTGAAATCTTTTTAATGATTTTACCTAAAAAGACTATAATAATTTCTAATAAATAAAAAATATTTTTCATTAATTTATTTACGATTAATTTATCAATGTTTTTATCAATTAGGATATGAGTGATTTATTTATAGATTTGATAAAAAGGAGGACTTTGTAAAAAATTACCACGAATATTAAATAAAGTTAAATTTCTCTCATACCGTAAAACATCGTAGGGACATTCGAACGACAATAAAATTGAAAATTCCAAACTTGAGTGTCTTTGACTGTAATACGAAGGGATTTGACCTATATATAGGGTGTCCTATGAGAGAAATTAGACTTAAGATTTTAGAAATCTAATTGTCTTATATATTTTTCATTCTCTTAAAATTTATTTATGAATTATCTCTCCAGCTTAAAAATTAAAAATAATGACTGATCAACACAAAACATCTATAACCACCTGTAATACCCACAAATCTTCAATTTCATCATGTCTTGATTTGCCTATGATTAGAATTCGTTCGAATTCTTGTAGTGGTCTACCTGGTGATCAACAACAATCTAGAGGAGGTTGCCTTGGTGCTGCTGAGTTGAATGCTTCTAATTCAGCGTTAGATCGTTTGCCAAGTCAATCACTTGCAAAAGACCCTTTCTTGGAATCGAGTTTGGCCATAAGAAAATTGTCTCAAGCTTTTGGTGAGGTATTTATATTTTATTAAATTTGAGGTGATTTAAGGAGAAAAATTATTTTTTCTTAAATTTATTCATAAAATAAATTTCATAATTTCCATAGACATTTTTGGCCTTGTAGGCGCCATTTTAGGAAAAAAATTTTTTAATATTATTCCCACGAATTTCACTTACAAAGACTGGTATTTATTTTTAAAATTCCTTTTTTGATTTTTTCTTTTCCTATTTAAATTTTTTTTGTGTTTCCGTTCATGTTCCCTCCACACTACTTTTTATGTTCCCTTCACTCTACTGACTGAATGAATTTATTGCTACCTAAAAATCGTCACTTTATTTTTTAAGGGCAATCAAAAAAAATATAAAAATATAGTTAAGGGGTCTAACAAGCTTATATTTGATTGGAAAAATAAAATAAAAGGATTGTGAATATTTAATTTTATTTTTTTAAATTCTCTTCCCTTGCCCTACTGCTTGTTCCTCTCCTTAAAACTTTTTTCCTCAAAACTTTTTTCAATTGCCCCTAAATTGGGTAAATATATTTATTTTTCTTTGTTAGAAAAACACAAATTTGTTTAAAAAAAAAAAGATTTTGTTAGCCATCTTTTGACAAATTGCCCGAGTAAAACATTTTCAATAATTTAACTGAAGCATTGTCTTATTTTTAGCAGTCTTTTAAAAAGTCTGTTAAAAATGACAAAATATGCAACAATAAGACAAATAAATATTTCTTTAAGATTTTTTATTTATCTAGACGAATTTTATTTTTTAAACCAGTTCTGACTCAATTTTAAGTTCTGGGATGTTATGGGCTTAAGGTCTCCCCTTTCCCAGTTATCAGTGTCAGCTGATCTGCTCGAGTTTTTTTCTGATAAAATCTAATTTTAAAGGATTTTAGAAGAGTAAAACAACCTCATTAAAAATTAAATTTCTATCATTTTTATTTTTTAACTAAAAATTATTAAATATACATACAGTTTATTTCCACTAAAATCATTATTGTTATAGAAAAGGGAAGCGATTAATAAAAAAATAATTTTTTGTATTATTCCACAAAAGATTTAAATATTTAATATATTATTTTTATTGGTCTTTGGATTTGAGTTTTTTTTCTAAAATTCTACAGTAACCAATTAAATTGCTAATAATTCACGTGTTCATCTAACATAAAATTCATTGACTCTCTCTTTTCTTCTTAACTCAATCTCTCACTTATCCCACCTATCATATTCTCAATTTGTCTTTTTATTTATCCCACACTCTCTCACTTATCTTTCATTCTTTATCATATCACTCGCTACCTGTGTCTGTCCCTTTAAGTGTATAATTGAGAATGTTTAATGGGATAAGTGAGAAAGTCTATTTAACTTTATTTTTAATATAAACTTATTTCTCCATTTTCTTCAAAGCCTAAAATTGAAATTTTTTTATCAAACTTAAAAAAAGTAAGAGTTAAAATCTTTCAGCTGCGCGAGTCTAGATGAAAGGGATTTTTTGTTGTTTTCTTGTTTTTTTTGCTTCATTTCAATAAATTCTATAGAATATCACACACACTTTGTTTGTCCTTTAACCAATTTCTGAATCAGTGATTTTGCTGTACTTTTTCTTTTCTCACTGTTTGTTTGTGATTAAATCCTCCTTTCTATTGTGTGTTCCACTTCTCGTCCAAAATTCCGTTCTCGCCCTTCCAACCCCAACTAAACCCCAATTAAACTCCTCTCCCTTCCCTCCACCCGATCCTTGCCCCAACCAGAAAATAAAAATAAATCCTTTTCATTCTCTCAATATTTTCCTTTAAAACCCCTTCCCAGTTTTTCGACAATTCATCCCAAAAAGCTTTTTTCGAGCATTTTTCGAGCGTTGTGGTCGATTTGTTCCTCTTTTTTCTACAAAAAATAGTCAAAAATAATCAACATTGACTGGTCCATCAACAACAATAACCAACTCTCCCTCCTAGTCCATTTCCGCCTTACCAACCAAAACTTTCCATATCAACAACCAAAAACCCGTCTACCAAAAACCACAAAAAATCACCAAAAACCAGCCGCACATTCAATCAACTCTAAAATAATCGCCCTTCAACGCAAAAATCTTTCTATCAAACAAAAATATTAATTAATTAATAATAAATGTGTAATGTCATCCAATAATGACATGGCCGCAACCACACCTTCAAACCTTTCTTCTTCAAAATTATCATTAACAGAAAGTGAAAATCAACAAATTACAACAATAATAACATCAAATAATAACCATTCCCCTAAATTAAAAAAATCAGCATTAAAACTGCCTTCTTCAAACTTGACTCGAAGAAAGTCGACAACTGAAGATGACGGACGCCCTCCTAGAAAAGTGTCTTTCTTCCACTCATTAAAATATCATTATACCCCTCAAGAAGAGACTTTAAATGGCCATCAACCTTTAAAGATCGAACAGATCTATCATGGAATAGAAGACGAAGAAAATGGAAAAATGGAAGACGGGGAAAAGCCATCAATGGCGAATGAAGTCGTTGAAGTCGAAATACCTTTAAAGCCTGATTCTATTGCTTTTGCACGTTCTCAGAGAAGGAATGAGTCTCAAAAAGCTTTACGTGAAAGAAGACAGCGAAGGAGTAAATGTATTAGATTGATGGGGCCGTTGGTGTTTTTCTGGAATAATCGAGGGAAAAAGCGTGAGGAAATTTATTAAATTATTAAATAAAATTAAACTCGCGCAGTTAATTTAAAAAATAATAATTGGAAAAGATCTTATAGCATCATCAAAAGTCTCCCTCTTATTAGTCACCTACCGTATTTGCTCGAATAATTACCCTGGGTAATATTAACCCCTATGTTCCCTTCACCCTACCTGTTTTATGTTCCCTTCACCCTACCTGTTTTATGTTCCTTTCACCCTACCTCTCTTGTTCCCTTCACACTACCGCGTTAGGGTAATTATTAGAGCTATACGGAAATTCGAATCTATCTCTATCAGATGTCTAATCAAATTATCATACTTCTCTCTTTCTAAATATTTACTAAAAATCTAGGAAAGCCTATCTCCATTTCTAAAGGTTTTTTTTAATTATAAGCTCAAAACGTATTGAAAATTTACGTCAAATTATTTAATCAACTATTTTGTTCTTTACACACGTTCACACGTGCGCACGTCATTTAAACATTGATTTAAGTAAAAATCTTTTTCGTCTCACGTATTTATTATTAGAAAGACTGGTAATAGTGACAACCAGTCAATACATATGAGCAATTGATCGGCTGGTTTTTCCTTTATTTCCCGTTTTACTACTTCCGTCGCCATATTTTCACGCACACCTCTTCCTACGCGTACCTCTTCATCTGCTGCTCATCCTCTTGTTTAGCCACCTCATTCCCTTTCCTTTTCATAATTCTTCCAAAATCCTCTTCATTTATTGCTCAACGCCTGATTATGCTTACTTTAGCCTTTCATAATCACGGCTGGTCTCTGCAAACGAGGAAGACACCTAGGGACGTTTGTTTGCTCAACCACTCCCTTTCTATAATATATTTTGCATCCTTTTTAAAATTTTCTATTGCCATCGCTTCCCTTTTTTAGATATGGCCATGACCACCTCGATTTTGTCAGCCGAATTGGCCAAAAAATTGGGAGGAAATGGAAAGTCCTAGTAGTTAAATAACTTGTATCTTTTTCTTCCATTTCCAACCCTTTCCACGGCTTTTTTACATTCTTCTCATTTTCCGGTTGTTCCCTTCCCTCTACCCTTACGCACTACCCCCTTTTGTTCCCTTCACCCTACCCCTTTTTTGTTCCCTTCAGCCTACCCTTTTTGTTCCCTTCAGCCTACCCCTTTATGTTCCCTTCACCCTACGACCACAGTGCCCAATAATTGCCTTTCCCAAAAGGCCAATTCGTTGCTTCTCCCTTAAAAAAGCATTAAATAAAGCAAAAAACTTTAAATTTGGGTAAATGGCTAAATCGATTATTTTATAAACTTTTGGCTTCTAAAAATTTATTTTTATTTTATTTGCCAAAACAACCAGATTAAATTTATTTTTGTTTTTTTTTTATTTTTTCCTCATTTTTGGGAAGACTTAAAATAATTTTAGGACAAAAGTACATTGTTTAAACAACAATAAGAATAAAATAAAATATTTCATAAATATTTCTACTTTTTAAATAGAAGGGATTAAATAGAGAATTATTGTCATATGAATAGGATTAAATTTTATTTTTAAATTTTAAAAACATTTAATTTATTTTAAACTAATTTTTTGCATAAATCAAAGCATTCCTAATTCAATTTTTCGGAAATCATTGAAGGAGACTCAATAGGATGATTAATTTGGCTTCCTTTAGGTCTGAATCCACCTATGTTCCTTTCAGACTACCCGCATATGTTCCTTTCAGACTACCCGCCTTTGTTCCTTTCAGACTACTCGCCTATGTTCCCTTCGCACTTCACATTATTTTTCATTCGCTCTACCCCTTCATTCTATATGACACTTTACCCCACACTTAGACGTAGGGTCACTATGGTCTTCAAAGCTCTTTGGGTTCGTTAGGGTCATATGACCAGTTGGTCTGTAACCATCGTTAGCATATTTATATTTAATCCATTTGACTCCACAGAACCCCACCGAATCTTCTCATGCTTAAATTCTGGGTCTTTGCCAATGCCCCATTTTAATCTTTAGATTAGATGACCATATCTTGGGCCTTACTTTTTTCTCCAATTTATTTTTCTATCCATTATTTTTGAGGAAAATCCAAATTTCTAAATAATAATGCTTTGATAATTCTGCCTATTCTTAATTAATTAATTAATCTGAAATGCCTTGGGGCAGTCATAATTCCTCTTCCACATCCTCATCTTCTTCAACAAAAAATTCTTTAAAACAAAAACAACAAGAACAATGTTGTATTGATAATTTAAAGAGTAATAATAATACAAAAGAAATTCGACAAACTTGTTAGTGAAAAGTTAAATGGGAATTATTCATTTAAAAATTAGGCCAAGGTGTTACGTTTAAAAAATGTGAAGATATTAGCTTTTAAAATATTTTTTACATTTTTAAAATAAAAATTTTTCAAATTAAAATAATATAAATAAGATTGACTCTCGTTATAACTTCGCCCTTGATACTGTATCATGGATGCACTTATATCCGATGTGCACTTTTAGGGATGATATAAAGTCCTTGTTTTAGTTAGCCCCTCTTCCTTAATATTAATTTTTTAGATTGTTCCTTTCGCTCTACCCTTACGCACTACCCCTCTATGTTCCCTACACACTACTCCTTTATGTTCCCTTCACACTACCCTTATATGTCTCTCCACCCTACATTTTGAAATAAGATTAAACTCCAGTCAGGGAAGGATCATAGCTGTACTTATAATTATTGTGTACTTATACCACGGTGCAATTATAACGAGAGTCATCTTTAATATAAACCAATCTTTTATTTTCTAATTTTTAGCCCAGCGTATTGAAGGTAAAGCTTTTATACGTCGTGGAGCTTTAAGGCAGAAGAATGTACATGAAGTTAAGTAAGTCTGAAAGACTTTTAAGGCCTTATAAAATTTAAATAAAAAATTTTAAATTAGACTACATAAATTCATTGCTCGCTTCTTCAAACAGCCAACTTTTTGCTCACATTGCAAAGATTTTATTTGGGGATTGAATAAACAAGGATTTCAATGTCAAGTCTGCACACTGGTCAATCTTGATATTATTTAATTATTTAAATATTAAAATCTCTGACATAACCCACCTCGAGCTCTTAATTATCCCATACCTTTGTCTGGCTCGATATGTGTGATCTTGTAGCCTGGGATATCTGGGAATGTTTGATCTCTTTCTTTAGAAAGAAGCCGGAATAAGATAGAGCTTGGAATAACCTGGAGAGAGATAAATTAATGATTTAATGACGTTTCATCCCATCTTTCCAATGCCACCCCTATTTTTCAGGTTGTTCATAAAAGGTGCCATGAATTTGTAAATTTTGTTTGTCCTGGTGCAGATAAGGGCGTTGATAGTGATGTTTGTAATTTTATTAAGTAGATTTTTAAAATTAAATAGGACCCTAGACAACAACACAGATGGAAAGTAACTACAGTATCTTCCCCAACCTTTTGTGATCATTGTGGATCTCTCCTATATGGCCTAATCCATCAAGGAATGAAATGCCAACATTGTGACCAGTATGGTGCGGATTTTAAGATTTTTGATTAAATATAAGAGAAAATAGTGGTCATTGTCCTTGATAAATATCGGAGACTTGGCGGAGTCTGGGATAGATTCTGTAGCAGATTCCGGGTAAATCAAGACATTTCTTGGGTTTTCCCAGATTCCTGATTAACCTAGAATATAACCCAGACTCTGAACTCCCATAAAACTGAATAAAAGCAGATTTATAACATAGACCCTGTCCTATCTCTTAATCTCCAATATTCCTAATCACTCGAAATTTTTCAGTTCATCATCGTTGTGTCAGATATGTACCTAATCTATGTGGCTCAGACCATACTGAAAAAAGAGGACGTATTAATTTAGAATGTCATGTAAAGGATGGTGTTTTAAATGTACATATTCGAGAGGTAAACCTTGAGAAAATTCATCCCAATTTTGCTAATTATTAAGTAAAAGTACAGTATTCTCTCAAATTGAAAGGCAAGTTCAATGCCTCTTCATGCCTCTTCCTCCTCTCAATGACTCTTCCTTCTAGGAATTTCCACCTATTCTTAATCTTGATTTCAGTTACCGACCTTGACTTTGCTTCAATGAAAATCAAGATCTAAAAATACTGTTGAAGCTCGTTATAGACCCACCCCTAGGGACCGGCCGATAGGTGTGGGTATAAGGGGTATATTCGACTAGATTTTGGGGAAAACCTTAAGTAGGGACCGTTCGATAGATGGGGGTATAAACGTAGTGAGTGTATAACCCAGTGGAGTTATAACGAGCTTCAACTGTCATTGACCTTAGGGTTAGGAAAAATCAAGATATTGATCCTGATAATTGCCTCTTTCTATATTAAATGATTCCTTTAAATTAGAGTAAGTACTGTGATTTTTTCAACATTGAAAAATACTTTAGCCCTTCTAAAATCATAAGAAAATTATTTACAGGCAAGAAATTTAATTCCAATGGATCCGAATGGTCTATCAGACCCCTACGTCAAACTGAAACTCATCCCCTTTGAAGAGAACGAACAATGCAAACCAAAACAAAAATCAAAAACAATAAAATCAACACTTAATCCTGTTTGGGATGAACATTTTACATTCAAATTGGAACCTTCTGACAAAGATAGACGTTTATCTGTTGCTGTATGGGATTGGGACAGAACGAGCAGAAATGATTTTATGGGATCCCTTTCTTTTGGAATTAGTGAATTAATTAAAGAACCTGTTGATGGATGGTTTAAATTGTTAAATGATGAAGAGGGTGAGTTGTTTAATGATTTGATAAACTTAAATCCCTGACATATCCCAATCATTTTGAGTGTCTCAATTTTGAGAGATGTCAGAAACAGGGGAATCAACATTAAGTGTGGTGAGCTCACTCCTCCCTAAGGACCTCCTTTCCCGGATTAGGTGAGAGGTTCATATAGAAACTGGAATAAGACTTTTGAGTTATTCAGGGCCAAATCAGATTGAATAATAATAGATAAGATAGATTTTTAAATGAGTGATCCTACCGTATGTAATTTGCTTGAATAAATTGGGGACCATCAGAAAGATGGCTTCAACTCCTCCTCTAGTTGAGATTGAGATATCGGGCCCTGATTAAAATATAGCTATGCTTATCTTTAAATTCTATCTTGTTTACCTCGACATGATTTCTCTATCTCTCCCATGGATAAAAGTGATAAAAAAGAGATTTTGGAAATTTTGGAAATATTGGCAATATTTAAAATTAATTTAAACAATTTTCCATATTTTTAGGTGAATATTACAATATTCGAATCCCTCCAGAAAATGAAAGAGATATAGAAAAACTTCAAAAGAAAATGGCAGATTTACACTCTACAAAGTCCCAAAAAGCATATAAACCACATTTGGCTAATTCAAAACAAAGGGCTAGTACAGACAATAATTTAGACAATTCTTGTAATAATAACACTAAAAAACCTGTACAAAGATGTGCTGCTAGTGATTTTAATTTTTTGACTGTTCTTGGAAAAGGGTCGTTTGGAAAAGTGCTTCTTGGAGAACACAAACAATCTAAAGAACTATTCGCTATTAAAATACTTAAGAAAGTAAGAAATTCTTAAGAAATTTAAATTCAGAATTATACTGTAGTTTCTCAATTAATACCCTCATTCACTTAAAGGTATACCTCAAATTACCGCTGGCCTATAATTTTGTTCAAAATCATCGAATGCGGGACTCCTTGATATGATTTGATGTACCTCTACGAGCTATCCCGGATTCGGTAATTTTGAACAAAGTTTGGCCTGCTCCCTTCACTTAATTATCCACCTACAGGGCATATTGTACTCAAAAAATTCAGTGCCTCTAGATATACTGTAACAACTAGTTATCATATAATTTATCAATGCTTTGCATTGATATTCAAAAATAAAGCAAACAATTTATTAATGGCGCATATTAAAAGAAAATCTTAAGCTTACTTTTAATAAATTTAAAACAAAAAAGTTTATATTAAACAAAGTTGATAAAAAAAATTTTTTAATATTTTGGAAGAAAAATCATAACCCTGTAAAAATTAAAATAAATTTTTTCTCAGGATGTAATAATCCAAGATGATGATGTTGAATGTACAATGGTTGAAAAAAGAGTTCTTGCATTACCTGATAAACCTCCATTCCTTGTAGCCCTATTTTCTTGTTTTCAGGTAAAATTTTAAAAATTTTATTGGATTTTAAAAAATTAATTTAATAGACTATGGATAGACTTTATTTTGTTATGGAATTTGTTAATGGGGGTGATTTGATGTATCAGATACAACAAGTTGGGAAATTTAAAGAGCCTGTTGCTGTGTGAGTTTTATACTGCGAGAATATTTTTGAGGGAGACTAGAAGGAGATAAATTATTAATGAACATTGTAGAAATTGTGAGGCACCAGAAGCTGTTCTGATATAATAAAAATAAATTCAAAAATTTTTAAGTCTATTACAGTAATTTAAGGAAGGATGTTCCCTACGCATTATACATCGTGCGAAAGGAACATGTTCCCTACAGACTTTATATAGTGCGAAAGGAACATGTTCCCTACACACTATACATAGTCCGAAGGGAACATGTTCCCTACACACTATACATAGTACTAAAGGAACATATGGATTAATTCAAAATAAAATCCTAAAAATTTATCGAAACAGTTCTATCTAAAACATACTTATTAAACTAAAAATTAAAATTTTCAAGCTTCTACGCCGCAGAAATAGCTTGCGGACTTTTCTACCTTCATTCAAAAGGAATAATTTACAGAGATTTAAAATTGGATAATGTAATGCTTGAAAGGGATGGGCATATCAAAGTTTGATGATTTTGAAGATTTTAAATTTAAAATTCTCTTTAAAGATAACAGATTTTGGAATGTGTAAAGAAGGTATTGTAGGTGATGCAACAACTAAAACCTTCTGTGGAACACCTGATTATATTGCTCCAGAAATTATTCTTTACCAACCTTATGGAAAATCTGTTGATTGGTTAGGGGATTTTAATTTAATTATTACTATACTCAAGGTTTAGGTTTAACCCTCTACCCATTGGATATAAACCCAAATTGGTTATAACCCTATTTGGCCATTAAAAGTTGGGGGTTATCGGAGGTTAATCTCGTTTATAACGCCATTACCTTAATAAGTTGAGGTTATAACGGAAGTCAAACCAAGAAAAGGGATTTTCGGTTTCAAATTAACTGGATTTTATAATAATAATGTTGAGTTGATTCTTATAGTTCAAGAAAAAAGGGATTGGCCTATAAGTGAGATCCTTTAGGCTTATAACGAGAGTGTCAATGTGGACCTTATCTATAAGGCTTTTTGAATTTTTAAAATATTTCTGTATCAGAATTTAAAAACCTTCTCTAAGTATTTTTCTGTTGGAGAGGTATTAATGAGATTAAAATTAATATTATTATAGGTGGGCTTTTGGAGTGCTTCTGTTTGAAATGTTAGCAGGACAACCCCCTTTTGATGGAGAGGATGAAGATGAATTATTTACTGCAATTACAGAACACAATGGTTTTTAATAAATATTTTTTGTTAATTAAATTAATTTTTAGTATCTTATCCAAAATCAATGTCCAAAGAGTCTGTACTGATTTGTAAAGGTTTTCTAACTAAACCACCTTCTAAAAGGTTGGGTTGTGGATCAGAAGGAGAAAGAAATGTTAAGGCAAGTTATTATAGTATATTTTGTGATTTATGAAAATTTCGGTTCGGCTTTACAATTAAACATAAGATACCTTGGGTATAGTTCATTGTATAGAGAGCGTCAGTAACAGGAAGTTTACTACATATTTTTTAGTAGTGACCTTTCAAATTTTCAATACGTATATAGGGAGATTTTTAGTCTGCGCAATGCGCTGACTTTCAAAAATAAGTAAGAAAAGAATATCCATCCCTGTTAATCTTAAACTCAAATAATATATTCAATAATATTATAATTTAATATATTATATTAAACAAAACTTTTACCTTTTAGGATTTCTACACAACCCTAGGTGATAAATAATTCTGGATAAAATAACATTTTTAATCCTTTAAGAGGGATATGAGATACCTATGTTTTGATTTCAAAATTTAACTTCCTATTCAATTTTTAGTCGAATAATACGGCTCCATATTTAGATGAGGCCTATTAAAAGGTCCGTTATAGAGAGGGTTTAACTATACCAGATTTTTTTTGAAGATTATTAGTCTGCGCAATACGCAGACTTTCAAAAATAATAAGGAGATCTCATCTGCTTCTCAAACCTGGCGCCATTATTATATACCTATTTAGTAATATTAGAATAAATATATTATATTAAGTAAAAAAGGATTTTTTTCTAAATGACTTTTAACCATTTATAGTTAAGTAACCTTCAACTTAAACCTAAAAATATTTTGGTATAACTGAGAGTTTGAAATATCTCAGACTGATTTATACCAATCCTGTATTATCAAACTTTTTATTTTCCAGGAGCATTGCTTCTTCCGTCGTATAGAATGGCAAAAAATTGAAAGGCGGCAAGTTCAACCTCCATTTAAGCCTAAAATTGTAAGTCTTCCTTTAACTCTTAAAATCCCCAAAAATTAATTTTTTCTCTTTTTTGTGCCGTGTTTTGTCATTTTTATTTATTTTTGTGTTTAGTCTAGCAACTCATCCACAGAAAATTTTGATGCCCAATTTCTTCGACTTCCACTAAGATTGACCCAACCCGATTGGGATATTTTGGAAGAAATGAAAGGAGACGAATTTTCAAGTTTTGATCATTTTAATTTTGATTATGCGGCAGAGGCTGCTTGCGTAGAATATGGAAGGGAGGCAGAAGAAGCTCTTCTAAAGCATAATAAAAATTTAGAAATTTTGGGGAATGATAAAAATGAAGAAATATTAAATAATGGAAATAATGAAGAAATTGATATTAAGCAAAATATTAATAAATCAAGTGATTGTGTTGATGGTGTTACTAATTTGTCTGTTAACAATTAATTTTTCTAATCTATTATGCTGCTATTAACAATGCTAACTATCCGCAGCTAGCGATATTTTCGGAAATTTGAGTCTGAGTTTTGTTCTTAGTTGTAATCAATGCAGTACAAAACTCAGACTCAAACTTCCGAAAATATCGCTAGCTGCGGATAGTTAATACAAGAATTAGTTTTTGATTTTTTGATGTGCTTTTTGTGATATTCTCTATTCATAAACCTATTTATATAGATTCTTATTTTATCTTCTCCTCCCTTTATCATTTTTTTATTTAACTGATCAACTCTTTGACTTTTCTCAAATAGATGACCTCTAGATTTAATAGAGAGTCCTATGGGAATTAACTTTATAGCTTACACCTAGTTTAACACAAAGAGAATCTCTCATACCTCATACCGTAATTTCTAAAAAAAAAGTCTGCCTGTATGTTTGCCTTAGGAGCTTATAATGAACGGTCCTAACAGTTAAAGGATGATCCTCCTACATATCACTCAAGAATTTTCGTTATAATTAATCCTTCTGAAAGGTAGGAAATATAGACAAAGTCTTTGACAGACTAAAACAATTTCATAGGAAAATTCGGGTACACCCCCCCCTCCGATGTACCGCAGGGCCGATGTACCGCCGAGCTATAACTTCCTTCAAAATTATCGAACCCGGGACGCCCTGGTATGGTTCGATGCATCTCGTCAAGGTGAATCTAACCATACCAGGGCGTCCCGGATTCGAAAATTTTGAAAGAAGTTATAGCACTGCGGTACATTGGGCTCGCGGTACTTTGGCCTGCAAATTCCTTCCCCTATCTAAAAGCGACCCCTATAAATTTATTTTTCCAATGGGGGATTTTCTTACACCTTTATTTAAAAATCATTAATCCTTCTAATCTTTATTTATTCCTTCCCTTTCTATTTATCTTTTAACCACGTGTTTTGTTAAATGTACATAATATATATTATTTTATTTAATCCCCTCCTATTGCCTTTTAATATTTTGAATTATTTTTTTATTTATCCCACACATTAAAAAATAATTTTTCTGAAATAAATAAATATATTTAATCTTTTATTTATGGATTATTAAAAGTAGAATATCCGTATGAAAATAAATAAGAAAAATATTGACAAACAATGGATTAAATGGAAAAAATATTTTTTGACATGAAAAAAAAATAAAAATTATTTTTCAGCGTTCTCGAGATGACACAAGCAATTTTGATTCAGAATTTACTGGAGAACAACCAAAGCTTACACCTGTAGATCGTCTTTTCCTTATGAATTTGGATCAAGTAAGAATTTTCTTTTTTTTTAATTTTTAAAAATTTTGGAAGGTACAGGCCATATATATAAGTACACCATTAGGTCTCTCCCCACCCCCCCTCCCCTCTCTCTCTCTCTCTCCTCACACTTTCTAGAAAGCCTAGTAAGATTATAACCACGGTATATCCAGGTGGCCATAAGGCATCGTTTAATATTTAGTTTAATAAAGTTAATAATGACTCCCGATATAAGAGACATTTTGTCCCATATTTTATCCATTATTTGCGAATAATTTTTACAAAAATCTTGCCAATTTAAAAATAATGTTTATCCATTTATTAGGATATTCTCCCTATTTATCCTCTAAAATCCAGATAATTTCCATATCCCATTTAATTTCATTTTTTCGATCATTTTCCTTTAAAAATTTATTAATATTCATTAAGATCTTAATTAAAATTTTTTAATTAATTTTAGAACGAATTCGAAGGGTTTACTTATGGAAATGAGGATTATGCCCTACAGAGGGATGGATTAATGGAATATTAAAAATAATTAATTGAAAATTTTTAACTTTTATTTTAGAGCTTAAAATTTTTTTTTAAATAAAAGAGCTCATTTTCCCATAAATTTAAGCCATTTTTTGCCCAAAAATTATATGCTTGTTTCTAATACCCACACAAATTAATTTTTAATTAAATAGCTCATATTGTGTAAAAAAAAAATTCAAACTTTTTTGTATTTTTTTTTTAATTTTTAAAAATTATTAAAGTCAATTTAGGTACCGTATTTCCTCTAATACAATGACAGTCTCTATTAGAATGACAGTCTCCATTATAATGGCTCCTAGCGAGGGGTTTGAAAAATAGAATGGCAGTCTCTAATAGAATAGCAGTCTCTAATATAATGACATCTTGCCTTAAACTCATTATTTTGCAATTTTTCGCGTTTTTAAATGTTTTCTTAAATTATTCTATGCAAGTTTAATGCCTCGTTTAATCTGCGCATGGATTTACACCAGGTTGGCCTTTTAAAACAAACAAAATATGGCGCAGCCCCGCAAAAACAGAGTAAATATATGGCAAAAAACCCATAAATGTGGCAAAAAATAAGGCATTATTAAAAAATAAATTTATTTTGCATTAGTTTTCTCATTATTTTCAATTGTTCCGAATAATTTTATTAAATTCGGCCTTGTGTATTCGGCCTTGTGTAACATTGCTTGATGCATTCAATATGAATACTTCCTAGACTCTCATTATGTAGTAAATTTTTTAGGTTTTGGCCCCGCAGTGAAACATTTTTAGACTTTTTCCCTAAGAATTGACAAAAAATGAGTTTTCTTCCAAATTTCCGGAGTTGGGACAGGATTTTTGCGATTTGGCCTTGTTTATTTAGTGATATGCCCATACATTTTCTGCTAGTCAGTTGATGATAAATAAATTTTTAATTTAAAAAAGGGTTGAAAAATATAATGGCAGTCTCTAATAGAATAGCAGTCTCTATTATAATGGCTCTTAGAGACGGGGTTGAAAAATAGAATGGCATGTCATTATAATAGAGGAAATACGGTATATATTTTCGTGACAATTAAAACGCAACTAAATATAATAATTTTTAAAATATTTGGAAAAAAAATTTTTTTAATAAATTTATTAGTACAAGACTAACAAACACTTTATGATTTAATTTTTGGATTAAATCTCTTGTTCATTCTAGGGCATTATTTGAATATAAATTCCTATTTCAGATATGACTTGTCATATCCAAGATCTTTTAAAAAAATCTTGGCCATTAAGTTCAGTTGCTGACCTTGATCAGATTCTTTAAGTCAAGTCAAGAAAAATCTTGAATAAATGAAAAATCAAAAACTCTGAAAAATACGTTGTTCTTAACACTCGATCAAGGCTACAGAGCAGCGTTGTTGCTCTTCCGCATTCCTTCTCCCGCCTTTTAAAAATCGACTTGCAACTTCCATTATACAGAGGATTGCCTCGCTTATTAGAACACATTATTGGAACTTGTTCATTATTTTATCAAGTTCGTCATCGAGAACTATGGTCCACATCAGGGATCCTGCCGACATAAAAAACAAATTCCCGAATATCGGGAAACGGGAATTTCGGGAAATTACAAATTCCCGATTTTCGGGAATTTGTAATTTCGGGAAAAAAATCGTCGGGAATTCCCGATTTTCGGGAAACGGTAATCGGTCGGCAGGATCCCTGGTCCACATAAAATAGAGCAACATTATTTTATTTTAAAAATTCAAACTTTTTTGTATTTTTTTTTTATTTTCAAATTTTTTTTTATTTTTTTTATTCCTCTTTATTTTCAAAAAAAATTATTTTTAAATATGTTTTTCAGAAAAAATATTTTTAAAATTATTTAAAGGTTATTTTCTCGTTTTCCTCTTAAAATAATTTTTTTTTCAAGTATTTAAGGCTAAAGACTAACAAAAATTATTTATTTATAGAGTACTTACTATAGCAACAAAAAAATAAAAAGGAAAAGCAAAAATATTTTTAGTAGCTTTTTAAAAGCTAAAAATAATAATAACCTTTCTATGCCTCAAAAAAAAAAATAAAAATGCCAAAAAATTCCTTTTAAGGTATTATTAAATTACTGAAAAAACAAATAAAAAATAATTTTTATTTTGTATTTTATTTTATTATTTTTTTTTGCAATAAAATATTATAAAATGTAGAGCATTAAATTTTGAATTTGTTAGCTAAATTTTAAAATTTTTTATTTTCTAAAAAATTTTTTAAATTAATCTATAGTCAATGTCTGCCTTGAAGCTTTCTTTATATTCTAATTTATACCTACAGTATAACATTTATCTGCTGAATTTGAACAGAAATTCATTAAAAAATTTTTAATTTTGGCCATTATTAGGTGGTTTATATTTACGGAAGATGGCCAAAAATGCGGAAGCGGAAGGCTGAAGTGGAAGAAATCCCATCCCTCTATAGATCCTCAACGGATATAAGGTCACCTAACTCTCGTTCCTTTCTGAAGGTTTTCGCCGAAGTTTCACTCGATATAATGTCATTTACAGTCATTTTCTCTTTAAGGAATTATAACGGAAGATGCCAGGCCATTTAATAGTAAGCTATGCCAAATACTTAACTAATCTCTTCAAATTTGATATCATTCGACAGCTCCCGAGCAGTGCTTGGAAGGTCGTACCAAAAATCGTACTTTTTATAAGAAATCAAGGTACGAAGTACGACTGAAATCGACTCGTACCTGCTCTCTGGGGGAGTCGTACCAATTTTTCCCCACAAAAGTACGACCAAAATGAAGGTACGGGTACGATGTACGACCACCTTTGGAAATTCCAAGCACTGCTCCCGAGGAGACAAATCGAATGATACCAAAATCTTAGGGATTTGAAAAGGAGCTAGAAGCTCCGAGGTAAAGTTGACTTAAGTTAAGTTAGAGTCTCTCTCTCTCATTCTCTATTTTACCTCAAAAAAGAGTCAAATCTATTCAAATCTGGTATTCAAATCTGGTATAGAGCCCGATGTGTCGATTCGAATTATTCCAAAATCGACGAAATTCGACAATTTTTAAAAAGAGTTAGAAGCTCTGGGTTAAAGCCTACTTGATCTCTCTCTCGTTCTCTTTCTTAACAAAAAAAGTTTCTCTTTATCAGCTGACTTAAAAAAATATTTTTTAATAAATTTTTAAAAGCTTTTTATTAATGTTACCAAATCTAACATTTTTTAAGCTTCTTTTTATTAACAAAAATATTTTTATTTATTTTCTAAATTTATCTCCATTTTCAGTCAATTTTTTCCTCGTTTTTCTAATTTTTTCCTCATCCTTTAAAATTCATCCCATTCCCTTTTTTATCCACTATCCACTCAATTTTCTTTAAAAATTCCTTTTAGGTGTTGTAATTTATTTTTATTTATTTTTTCTATTTTTTATTTAGGTGTGTATAAAGCAATTAGCATATGGGCGTTCCTCTGTGTGGCCAAGCAGAGACGGAAGGAAAGAAAAAAAAAATTTAAAAAAAAGTTGAGAAGCTGAGAAGTTTTGTTATTTTATTTTTTAGTCTTTCAACTTTTTTTATTTAATTTATTTAAATTATTTTATATTAAGTAGTGAGAAGAATTTTTTTTTACTTCCTTTCTTGCAACTAAAAAACTAATTAAATTTTAATTTTAAAAAAATCTAAGATTAGGTTCAAATAAAATAGCATCATTTTAAGTTTAATTAATTCTGGCCTATGAGAGATGGCATTAATGCCTTAAACAATTATTTTTTTTTAAATTTTCTGGAAATATTTTTTTATATTTAACAAAACCTATTTTTATCCCAATCATTATTTGTGAATAATCTAAACCAGAATATAATCAGAACCTAAGGCTTGTCCTAAGTATATGGTTAGGACTATACCGGGTGCTTGGGTTGATTTATTAATTAAAAAATCTCCCCCAACCTATGTTCCTTTCAGACCATGAGTAGTGCGAAAGGAACATGTTCCTTTCAGACCATGAGTAGTGTGAAAGGAACATTGCCTTCATTTGTATTTTATAATTCTCAAAATCATAAATTATCCCTCCTATAAATATCATCAAAATTCCATACATTTTACTAAAAAATTATTTTTTTATTTCCTCACTTTCTTTTATTTTCTCGTGTTTTCTAAAAATCCCAAAAACATTTTATTTTTCCTCAAAAACCCAAACAAAACCCTTCTTTTTATTTATTCATTTATTTTCTTTGCTAAAAGGTCTAAAGGAGAAGAATAATATTGTTTAGCTTGTACTCCTTCCTTTCTTCTTTTTAAAACCCTCCATTTCCCTTTACTTCCGGGAAAGGCTTTGTTTCACTCCCAAAGGACATTGGCGGCATTTCTGAAGAAAAAAAAGATATTGGCCCTTCTCGACAATCTATTTATTTATCGTTCAATGGGGAGATGACCCAACTGAAAAAAGGGAAATGAAAATATAAGAACGGTTGGTTGGGTTCTTTAAAGCTTTCAAGGCATAACAGCAAGGCTTTTTTCTTTATTTTCCTAGACATCCCAAAAAAAATTTTTCTTAAGTCGTCACACACATGTACATATGTTTTTTTATTAAACAAACCACACAGATTGCCTAAGGGTTTTTATAAAGACTAAATCACACAAACTTTCCCCTTTGTTCTTCCAACTCCCTCCAAATGTTCCGTTCGCACTACTCAAGGTGTGAGAGGAACAAAAGCTTTCAAAAGCATTTTTAGTTTTTTGCCCTTCTTTTGCCCTTACTTCCATCCCCTTCCACCTCTGTCCTCAGGCTGAAACACAAAAAATAATAAAAAAGTCAGTAACACAATTGACAGTCGTAGAAAGTGAAAATGAAATAATTTTTTTGTTTTCTGGCCCTCTCCCATTCTTATGGTTTTGAAAAAATAAATTAGTTAGAATGAAGAGAATTAATACTTAAGTACTTGACAAGACTATGAAGGCCAATTGTTCTTTTATAAGGCTCAAGGGGAAGGTAGAGCGAACATTTGCGGACTGAAAGTTGCGGACACTCCCTTAAGGTGTCTATATTAAATATAAAATATTTTGTTACCCAACATCCCTCCAAAACGTATCAGAAATCTAGGATATGGTACTGGACATGTACATCTAACCTTTTGTTCCAATTTCAATACCTTCAGTTTTGTCCGCAAATTTAAGTCCGCAAATAGCCAAGGGGAATTATCGTCTCTTCTCTCATTTTTCTTAGCTTTTCCTTCATATCCTTTTTTTATCTAATTAGCCACAAAATGTTTGTTTCTTGTTAATTCTTTGTTTAATCTATTAATTTTAAATGTTTTTTTTTAAACATTTGATGAAAAAATGTCTTTAACCTTGTGTTTCTTGTCAATCAATCACCCTTTCTATTCATCGCCTCAACGAGCTTTTTTTCAATTTTATTGACAAACTCTTTTCTTTGTTGGCCCAATAATAAGTTAAAAACTCAATTAAAATTATTAGACTGATTAAAATTGAGGAAAATTATTTTAATTTTATTTTTCAAAATCTAAGGGTAAAAAGCGTCTCTTGAGGAACCTCAGTCAATTTTTATTTAATAACTTAAGTACCGGTTCTAATATTTTTCTAATTTTAATTTTAATAGATAGAGGATTAGATTAGCTATAAAATATCCTAAAACCAATATTTTAATTTTTTGTTTAAAAATTAAAAAAAATTTTTTTAAGGTATCACCTATGATTATTAATGCCAATTCGGAGGGTCATTAAAAAATTCACTCTCTTCATGAGAGATTACGGTAATTCAGTATTCTTGAAATTAAACTCCATTTGAAGACCTTAACATTATAATTATCATCCTTTTACTTATCACACATTCTCTCTTATACCAATCTCTCAATTATCTCAGCTTGATTCAATTTTTAAGGGTTTGGAATAAGTGGGAGCTTTTTGATAAAGTGCCATATTCCAATCTCCCAATTATCTCTACTTAGGTTATCCCTATGTGTGGAATAAGTGAGAGTTTTTTTTAAAATTTTCTAGGTTCAAATTTTATTTTATTAATTTTATACATTTTTCTATTCAATAAAATAATTCAATAAATTGTTGATTTTGCAGACTAAAATTAATCCTATTTGTATATTACCAGCTGTAAATATATACTTTTACTATAATTTCTTCCTTTTAAAATTATTAAAACGTTAAAATATAAATTTTAATTTAATTTTCTATTAAATTTTTTATTTAACGCCTACATTAACTATATATATAATTTTAATAAAAAAATAAATAATTTTTAAATGTGCTGAAAGTTTTTAAGAAAAAAGATATTTAAATTTAAATTTGAAATATGAATTAACAACAAAATAATTTTTTAGATTTGAGCCAAGGCAAATGAAGGATTTTTTATTATTATCCCCTCCCCTACTCATCTGATCCCCTCATCTAGATTTACCCCCTCCAGCGACGGATTGAAATAATCCAGGGCAATTAATTGAGTGAATACTGTATTTTAAATGAAAGAATTTTTTTAACGCTTCCACATATCCTAAAAATCGAGATAAATTTTTTTTCGAGTCAATTTAATCCTGAGCTATCTATCTCTCACTTAAACGATACTTTTCGCCCTAAGGCCTGAACCTTCAAATATTATTTTTTGTTTTACTACCCTTCCCTCTTAAAATTTTTTTCTTATTTCACAATCTCATTTAACATTTATATATGTTTTCTTGGCCTTTTTGCCATTTAACTTGTATACATATTTGTTTTTTGGCCTAATTCCCATAAAAATAATTTTCTCACGCAATCTAACACCTTTGCTAAAATTTTTTTTACCTTTTTTTCTCGGGAATTTTTAATCATTTATTCTCTTCTTTTATTTTCGTTTTTTTAAATAATTTATTTTTCTTTTAATGCATTAGATTTTTGAGATTTAATTTTATTAAAGAGATTGCGCATATTTCAAATCGCGCACTCATGTCTGCTTTATTGGCCTTAACTAAGCTAATGCCTAACCAAAAATTCTGAAATTTTAAAATTTGTTAGCTATCCTTCTTAGGTATTTTATTGCAAAATTTTATCTTTTTAGGTTATTATTTGACTTAGTTGTAAGCTTTCGACCAAGTGTTACCTCTCCCTAGCATGTCCTCTTTCCTTCACTACATTTTCGGTCATTAATATAACCAAAAATTCTGAAATTTTAGGAGAAGTTAAATAACATCATTTACGTTGTATATGCAAAATTTTGTGGCTAAATATCCTTTTCTGCCAAGGTTATAAGCTTAAATCCAAGTTTACCTCGCCTTAATAATACGTCCATTCCTTAAATACATTATTGGCCATAAGTTTTCTTTTACTCAACCAAAATTCTGGAATTTTCAGAAAAGTTAGTTGACATCTTTATGGTTATCTATACAAAATTTCATGCCTTAATGTCGTTTTCCGACAAAGTTATAGGCTCTCGCCCACCCCTACCTCACCTCGCATGCCCTTTCTTTCCTTCACCTAAAATAATAATAATCGAGCATCCTACAATTAATTTTTTTAAATTCGTCAATATTTAATATATTAAATTGTTAAGTCATCATTTTTTAATATATCACACTTTTTTATATTTAAATATTTTTTAAAGTTCATTTACCAAGTATTTATTTAACAAGTCATTTATTTCCTTTAACGTACTTCCTCATTTTAATTAGTTTTTTTTTACTTATTTTTTGTTTATTAAAAAATAATTCTAAGAATGAGTTTTTTAATAACATGTCTGATTATTTGTCAATTAAAAAATAAATTTAAAATTGCCTACAAAATTTTTTTGAAATAACTTGAATATTTTTTTAAAATGCTCAGTAAAATATTTAAAACTTTTTTAACAACTTTACTTAATATAAACTTTTTTGTTTTTAATTTATTAAAAATAATCGTAAGATTTTTAATATAAAATGAGATTTTTACTCCATTGTCTATGCATTATTTTTGAATATCAATGCTTGCATTGATAAATCATAATAAAAATAATTGTAGTCAAGAGATTACCGTATTTTCTTCAATAATTACCCTGGGTAATTATTTTTCAACTTCCCATTGAAGGGTGTAATTAATTAAGAGAGAGATTATTTGAGAAAATATAGTATCATTAAGTGGATGAGAGACACTTGAAGTGAGTTCACTATAAAGAGAGTTTAAATATTAAATGAGTTCACTGTAAGAGAGGTGACTGTAAAAGAATTGACTGTATATAAGGATGGCAGGCATCTTAAAAATTCTCCGAAAAACTTTCTTTTGGGTTAAAAATATTTTTGAATGAAATTTCTATTATTTTGCTGTTTTTTAAAGATATCTATTTTTAGATTTTTGTAAAAAACTGACACCAAAAAAATTATTTTTCAAAAAAAAATTATTTAAATGTTGCCCTTGTGGCTACCTCTACTCGTTTTTGTCCCCCTCTTTTCTGTATTAATTTCCCTCGCCTTTTCTGGCAACCTTCTCGTTATCGCAGCAATATTTTACGACAGAAAGTTGCGTAGACAACCAGAAAATTTATTTCTTGTTTCTTTAGCCCTTTCTGATTTGTTTGTGGCTGGAATGGTTTTTTCTGAATTTTTTAAAAAATTTAAAAAATTTTTTAAAAAAGGTAATGGTTTTAGCAGCAGCAAATGATTTAATCGGTTTTTGGCCTTTTGGCGCTGCTTTTTGTCAATTTTGGATTTGTTTGGATATTGCTTGTTGTACTGCTTCTATATTAAATTTAGTAATAATTTTAAAAATTAATTAAAAGAAGACCCTCATAATAAGAGAGAGAATATTCCCTCAGAAACATTCTCTCTCATAAAGACCCTCGTAAACTTTCTATTAAAAAAGACCTAAAAATCCATTTGGTTCTTTTCATTTCTTGATTTTAAAAGGAGCCCTTGATAGGGATATACCGTATTTTCTCAAATAACTACCCTGGGTAATTATTTTTTCAACCTCTCGCTGGAGAGGGTAATTATTAGTGAGGGAGTAATTATTTGAGGGAGAGTAATTAATAGAGAAAATACGTGGCCTTAAATTTTTTTTATTTTTTTAAATTTTTTCAGTGTGCTATAGCTTTGGATCGCTTTATACACATTAGCAGACCTATGCGTTATGTCAGGTAATTTTAAAAATTCAAAAATTTTTAAAAAATTTGACAGATTTTTATCATCTTTCTTAACCTTGTTTCCTTACTTTTCTCTCTATTTTCCAAACATTATTCTAAGATTAGGACCCTTTAAAAATTCATTCCCAATTCCTTTAGGCTAAAAATTGAATGCATATTTTTTGTGAATTTTTCTAAAAAATTTTCAAATTTTTTTGTCATTTTTACTCCTAATTTTTTTTATTTGTTTTTAATTTAAAATTCTTTCCTATTTTCCCTCAGGCCCTTTTTAATAAACAAATAAATTTTAAAGAAAAAAAAATATTTAGAAAAAAGGAATAGTATGGGAAAATATTCATAACAAAGGGAACATTCAATTAAATTCATAAAATTAAAAAAATCTTTGACTTATCCCTCTCAATAATTTTTATATCTTCAATTATCGAGCAGGTCCTCCTTAACCTCTCTAAATTATCCCAGCACTCCCACTTATCCCAAGTTTTAAGTTATCCTCTTAGTTTTTCTCATTATTAGTATGTGATAACTCAGAGATTTTTGGTAATGTTAGAAAGTAAAATTAGATACAAATCTAAAAATAAATTTTTCTGTCTATTTCAATTCTAAGATATAATATTTTTGTAATTATTTTAAGAAACAAAATTTATTTTTGGATTTTAATTCATATTGCCTAGCAACATTATTAAGCCTCCATTAAAAATAAAAAAAATTTGAAAAATTAAAATAAAGAAAGGAATCCACAAAAATAAAAATAAACTAAGATTTAAGAATAAATAAATATCCGTAAAAGGAAGCCAATTTAGTTGCAAAAAAGAACAAAAAATTTTTTTAGAAAATTAATGAGACAAAAAAAAAGAAAATTCTTAAAAGGCAACAAAGGCTTTAAATTTCTCTTTAATTTTTCTAAAAATAAATAAAAATAAATTTAAAAGATTTGTTGGAAGAAGAGTTATTTGTTGTTCTGTTTTTGCTATTTGGGTAATTTCGACAGTTGTTGGAACGGCACAAATTGCTTTTGGTGCTACTAATGGATTGGAAATTTCTTCTATTATTTTTAATGATGATTATTTTGATGAAATTAATGAAACTAATAAATTTAGGTAATTTAATAGAGATTTAATTTAAAAATGGAAAATTAAAATAATTCATGGGGATTAAGGATGGTGATCAGTAAAATCACATCTGTGGGATCCCGCTGCGGGCAGTGCCTCTCCTTCGGGATCCCTCAATCACTGACCATCTTAAAGACAATTTTTAAATAGTTTTATTTCATATCCTTCTTAAATAAAATTTATTCCGGTTATAATTGCACCCCAGAGGGACCGGCTGTTATGTGCCATTATATCCGGAGTGGTATTATATCCATAACTTTTTTTGAAAATTTTAATAAAAATGACCATGTTTTGGCTGCCCCTATATATTGTCACTATAACAGTTAAATTAATTAAGGTTTTAACCTAAAGCCCTTTCTTTATGCCTGTTCCTTTCAGCCTACCCTTCCAGCCTACCATTAAAATTAAAAAAGAAATTTAAAAATTAATTTTAACAGATTTATTGAAAAACAACCAACATTAGTTCAATGTCAATTACAATTATCACCTTTTTATGCTGTTTTTTCTTCATTACTTTCCTTCTTCCTACCAGCTACTTTAATGCTTTTTCTTTACTATAGGCTTTATTTGTATGCTAGACATCATGCTCGTTCTATACAATCACAGCTTAAACAAGTAAGAACTTAAGCCTCTGGCTTGTCCCTTTTCAATTTATCACACTCTCCGAGTTATCCCAACATTTTTAATCCAAATTTGAGGCTTTTCCTACAATATTTTTGTAAATGCCCTGAGGGCAAATGTGTTTATTCTAATATATCTAATATATCCCACATTCTAATTTTTTCCAATCTAAAAGCCATTTATGAAGAAAGGCATCTTTGTTACATTTAAACTCATTTCCCTCTCAATTGTAGCCTTTTTAAGTCAAAATACAAACAAATACCCTGAGGGCATATTCTTAAAAATAAGACTTTTCAAAAAATGATTAAATTTTCTTATAATAGAACAAATCTCTTCCATTATAACATTCTTAAAAAATTTTTTACTTAAAGGCTACTTCACTTCTAATATTACAATTAGCCTCAGATAGAGTACGTCAAGTAGTAGTGCGTCCATCTACTGGATTTTTAGTAAGATTAATTTCTCAAAATATTTTTTAACTTAAATTTTCCTTCAAACAGTCCCCGTCAATAGCCCTTCATTACGATTCTCGAAGATTTAGTGGAAAGTCGTCCTTCGACGGAGAATCACCCCAAAAAGCAGAGTTCAGCCATATAAACATTGCTATGAAAAAATCGCCAGATTCAGCTTCTATCGATGCCACAATACATCAAGGAACACCTGTACTCAGTGCTACATTGAGGCAATTAAAAAGAACAGAAAGCAATAATAGTAGCTTTAGTTTTGTTTCAAGAAATGGATTGGGTGTTAATAGAAGGGTTGGATGTGGAGGTGGTGGTGGGGAGGTTGGATTTTAAATTAATATTTTTAACAAAATAATGCTGGTTTGAGCTAGTTGACTAAAAATCAGTCTAAGACAAAAATGGTTTATGCCCTGAGGGCATAAACCATTTTATTTCTATTCCTGAGCTTTTGATCCCCCAGGATCTTTAAAGATGGCTCAGTCCCCACAGTGAATGTACTTTAGTAAGCCTTTTAACCTGTGTGGCCATATATCCGGACCGGAAGTATTCTTCCCAAGGATCCTCTTTGTCAGGATCCTTCAACCTTACTTCCAGTACGTCAAACTCTCTTAAAGATTTAAACTCCTAATCTTTTTTAAAAATTATCTTAATAAATTTAAGAGAAGAAAGAGCTGTTCTCCACTCCCTTCTCCAACAACAAAAAGAGGTAGATCTTGTGGTTGGTCTAGTAATAATGGAGGGCATCGTTCTTCTGACAAGAAGGCTCGTGTTACTCTTGGTGTCATTATGGGTTTGTTTTACTTGTTTAGATTTGGTATATCCCACAAAATCTCGACTTTCTTCATTAAACCCCTTTTAAGTCAACTCTCGATAGTAGGAAAAATTAGTGGAAATAATCTCATTATAAACGACTTATCCTTTAACTTATCGAAAGGTTTTTTATTGTCAACACCTCGTTATAGACGACATTTGTTTCCTTTGACTTTTTACAGTTGATGTACATAATTACATCAACAACAAATTGTCCCCGACATCCCTTAATTTTTAATTTAACCCTAATATCTTTTAATCTTAATTAATTTAAATTTATCAAAATCTCAATTTTAGGCACTTTTCTCATCTGTTGGTTACCCTTTTTTATTGTCAATGTTCTGCGCCCTTTCTGGCCTCAAATCTTTCCTCCACTACTCTTTCAGGTTCTCCTCCCTAAAAAATTATCAAAAAAAATTTTTTTAATTTTTAGGCCGTTTCCTGGCTCGGTTATGCCAATTCTTCAGTAAATCCAGTCATTTACGGCATTTTTAACCGCGACTTTCGCCGTGCCTTTAGCCGAATAATGAACAAACTAATTCATTGTATAGACGAAGAAAGACGGGGAAATAATTTGGGAACCTTTAGAACTCGAACAGAAAGTGAATCTTTTCGTTATAAAAGTACAGCAAGCAATTATGAACAACAACAACAACAAAAATTAATTTTTAATAATAAACAAAAAGAAATAAAAAATAATAATAGATTAAGATTAATGTTTTTAAGAAGGTGAAAAATAAAAATGATAAAAGTGCAATTAGAACTTTTTTATTGTAAATTTTAATTGATCTCTTCATGTGATAAATTTTTAAATAAATTTAAATCAGAAAAGTTTATAAAATTCAAAAGATCAAGAAACCTCCCTCACCTTAAAACTAAGCGAAATCTGATTTTAACAGAAATTCAAAGGGAGAGAAAGTACCGTATACCAGTAGCTCTTTGCGCGGTAATTGAAAACGAGCGGTAAAAAAGCTACCAGGGAAAATAATAGACAAAGTTTATTATTTTCTTAGACAAGTAACTATAAATTTTTTTATTATTTTATTCAAAGTTTATTATTTTCCAAATTTTATTATTTTTGGAATGTGTACAGGTACACAGTGTGTACACCTAATTTTCTAAAAAATATCTTGGAATATTCCTTAAAAATTTTTCATAAACTTTGTCCAAATATCGCAGAGCCAAAATTTTGTTCAATATAAAATATTTCTTTTAAATTTTATTAAATGATGGTTCTATAGTCTCCACGCTAGCTGTCGGTACGAGCCAGTCCAGATATTTTTGTATGTCAATGATTTAATTGACAAATTAGCTTAAGTCGTCAACATTGGACCAGCTTTCATAGTTATAAGACTGAGCTGCCTTGTAGGGCAATATGTAGTAAAAAATAAAAATTTTCAATAATTTTTATGCCGGGAATTGTCCAATAGGTATAATACTAACATATTCCAATGTTTTACCAATAGGTATTAATAATTCTTCACTTGTTCTTTTTGACCCTTCTTCTTCATCATTTTTATCATCACAAAGAATTCCATTTAACAGGGCATCAGCACTAGACATTGCAGAAGACCCTCCACGTCCAGAACTTGAAGAATCTATTGAACAAGATCTCCAATCCAAAACTTTTTTTAATTTGGAATTTTTGTTGTCTAATGGTGGGGATTGACCAAAACTTGTTGATGATGATGAACCTCTTATTAGACATTGAGTGGAGGATTGTTGGCTGCCTTTAAAAATTTTAGGAAATTTTTATTTGAAATTTTCGGACCAACTAGAATGACATATTAACCTCTATTTAATGGACAAACAAAACTTTCCATTATATAAAAAAATATTTTCAATAATGGGACTTGTATCAAAAAAAGGGGGAATGTATTGTCGCCTTTAAAGAGCTTTCACTATATAGGGGTTAATGAACACTATCGAAGCTCACAAAATAGAGGTTTTTATTTAGAATTGGATGGAGCCTTGAGATGTGTCATTTGACTTGTTTAATAAAAAGTTTCTATTTTTCTGAAACCATTATCCCTCGGAGGGACAGAACATCCCTTGGGACATACAAATGCTTAATTAAAAATATTTCTATAAATTCAATATCTAAAGCTTCATGGACCCATCAAAGCTTATCTATTTATCTCTCTTATTAATTTACCAAATTTATTAGTATTTTGTTGTGGACCACTTCGTAAAACCCCTCGTATTCTCAATCCATGTTCCGATGCACTCGACTTCTTTTTTGGTCGATTGGATGTTGGAGGTAATGTATGGGAGGGAGGGGGTGGTGGAGGATGATTTTGTTTTGAATGTTCATTTTGTTGGATATTTAATGCTGCTGTAGATGAACAGGGCTGAAACATTAAGCTCTGAGTTGGTGTATTTGCGTAGAAATTTGAGACTGGTTGGAACTGGAAGAAATTGAAGAGATAATTTATCTGTTATATAAGATCTAGAAAAGCCAAGAACTAAATATTAAACCCTTTAAACTTATCGAGAACTCAAAGCGAAAAACGAAACTCGCCGTGAGATAATCGAAATCCAAAAAGAAACAAGAAATACGAAACTTCAAGCCGAATCCTCATCCCGAATAATGAACTCTAATATAACCCTTAGCACAAAACAAAACCTATAGCCAACATAAATCCAACTAGTATAAATGAGAGAAATTACCGTATGCCAGTAGCTTTTTGCGCGCTCGTAAAAACGAGCGTTAAAAAAGCTACTAAAAAAAATAACTGGGAGGATGGTTATTATAAATTTTTTTGAAATTTTTAGACCTATACCCTTCAATTCCCTTTAAAAAAATTAATTTACATTATTATAAATAGGTATAGCTTCATCACTCATTTCAATACCCTCCTGTTGTTGTAGCTGCCCTCTTCTCCTTCTAATCTGTTCTTGTACTGCTTCATCTTCTATTAATTTATTATTATTGTTTTCATTATTACTAGCACTACTTCCTGTCCAAACAACTTTTTTTAATTGTTCTAGGAAGGATCTTCGTCTTTCTGTTCTGTCTGGATTTATTATTATATCTCTTCTGGCGTCTAAAGTACTGCTACTGTTAGTGTTGTTATTGCTTTCTGTATCAGATTCACAAGATGTTAGGACTGTTGTGGTAGAGGCTATTATGGCTTCTTGGGAGAATGACTGGAAAATAGATTTTTTAAGTTATAAAGATTACAGCAATGCCCTAGATGAGAGTACTCTTTAATAATAAATTACACTAATAAGAGCCGTTTAATAATAAGAGTTATAATATCGGACATCTCAAGTGTAGGAGAACTCCCTTTAAGGAGGACAAGTGCTATTAAGAGTATATCTATTAAGTAGGGAATATATTAAAATCAGTTCAGACAAGTGTTGTATCAAGACACAGAACAGGTCCTTTTCAAGCTGAAAAGGTTCTTTTCAAATATCTTAAGTCCGAAAATCTATAATCTCCTTTAACACTCTAATCGAGAACATTCAGATCCAGAGATAATTTAAATCCCAGGGCATTTATTAAAATAAATATTCAAGTATCTTGCCTCAAAACTCGTCAATCCGGGTGCAGACATTGGCCTAGAAATGCTTTTTGTTTTCCCATTGACCAATCTCATTCCATTAAAGCCATTTCCATTGTTATTACCTCCCCCAGGTCCTTTTCTGTCTTCCGAACTGCCTTCAGGAATTACTGCATAGGGACCCTCATCTGTTGTTTCTCCTCCATTTTCTGTTTCACTTCTCTTGAATTTTTTTAAATTATTTAAAATTTCTAATAAATCTTTAAAGAGTCTACCGAAATATCAGCAGTCTTTTCCGACTCTTTTAATATCCATTCAAAATAATCTCCAATGGTTTGGAATGCTGGACGGGCTTCGGGACGTTCTTGCCAACAACTGACCATTACACCATAAATCTGTTTAAAGAAATAATTAAAATTAAGATTTAATAAATTTATAAATAGTTTCTTAAATCACAAACAACCCCTAGATTATCAAAATTTTCAATTAGAAATGAGAGAAAGTCCCGTATAACAGTAGCTTTTTACGCGCTCGGTAAAAACGAGCGTTAAAAAAGCTCGTCTTGGTTGTTTTCTCTTGAATTGAATTTTAAAATTGTTAAGGCAAGAAAGGATTTAACTTGTTGAAGAAGGGTTGCCCATACATTGCCTGAGGGCATTTTCCGAATTTTAGTGATAATCAGAAAGGAATACACGGATAAATGATTATTAGTAAGAAATAATTTAATAAAAGTATATCCCATTGGACTTGTCCAGAACATCGGAGTAAAACAGTTTAAGGTGACATTTGATCCAAGACGGAGTGACTGTCACTACAATAGAGGCTCTAATCCCAGTAAGGCTCCAATAGAGGCTCTAATCCCAATAGAGGCTCTAATCCCAGTAGTATTTATTTTGCCACTTCCAGACCCTCGAGCATTAATTAAAGCCAATCTACCTCATCCGGACAGTTATGTGGTGCCTCCATTCTATATCCCTCTTTTAGAAGATTGTAAAGTTGGGGCATAGCAATAGATGGATATGGAGTTCCCTAAAGGGGTATTTCATTTAATTTATTTATTTTTAGACTTTTCAACTCACTCCAAGTGTCATTATCTCCCAAAGCAAAATACCTTTAAAACAAAAATTTTTAAAAAAATTAAAAGACAATTTATCCCAACCATAAGACCAAACATCACTATTTACTGTATATACATTAGCTTCTAAAGCTTCTGGTGCCATCCATTTTCTGAAATTTATTTTTTACAGAAAAGAGAAAAAAGACTTTTTTTACTACTTTTGCTTAATATAAATTATTTCAATTTAATTTATTTTAAAGTCTGGTTATTTAAGCCACCATAATTTTTATTTTATAGCAAATTATATTTTTGGATGACAGTGAATTTTACTGTCATTTTTAAACGATTTAATATGTAGATGTTGTTGAAAATTTGGTTTTAGTGAATATCCCTCTACAAAATATTAAAAAAAAAATTCCAATAATTTTTTAAAAATTCCCTAAAAATTTTCCTTACATAGGCAGTCGACCTGCTCCCCTCTTTCTATAGTAGTCATGATAAAAAACATTCCGAGATAATCCAAAATCTGATATTTTCATTGACAAATCACTAGCGACTTTAAAATAAAATTAAAAAAAAAAATTTTTTTTTAACTTTAGAAAAATTTTTACCAAGAACATTTCTAGCAGCTAAATCTCTATGAATAATCTTTAAAAAACAAAAATTTCAAAAATTCTTTTTTTAATTTTACTTTTTTACTAGCCAAAAATTCCATCCCTCTAGCTATTTCGGTTGCGAATTGCAACAAATCTCGTAATGTTAATTGCTTTTCTGGTTGTGGTTGTACTTCTTGGTCACCCCCAGTATCTACTATTGAGACATTCTTAAAATAAAATTATTATTTAAATTTTAATATTTTAGGATTAGATCTGATCAATCATTTTATAAAATCTTATAAGATGGATAATTATGTAAAATCATGATTATTCTCATTTATTTGGATTATTGGACCTTGTGTTTATAATAAATTTTACTCTTATTAAGGCCCTGTCTTAATATAAATTTAGGTCCGGTTATAAGGTCACTTCTAGAGAGCTTCCATATTAAATTATTTGAACTTGTTTCGAGTACTATTTTTATAGGTAGTAGATGAAAATTTTTGAGAAAATTTTACTTAATATAGATTATTTGATTTATATTAAATTAAAAGAAAAGTTATTTTTCATCCCCTAAAAATTTTGATACAGAACAAAGTTTATTTTTGAATGTCGATGTCGTGCATTGACAAATTAATATTTCCAGATTGTCTCAACATTTTTTAAATGTTTTAAATTTTACCTTTATGCCCTTAAAAAACCCTTATGCCCTTAGGCGCTTATTTGAATTTTTTAATTTTTTCCAACCTGATACATCCCTCCAACGCCAAGTCCATCATCCTCCAATTCTATAGCTTCCTCCTCTTTTTCATCCTTTTCTTCCTTCTCTTCGTCTTCCTCTTCCTTTATTTTCTGTTGTTCTTTAGGTCTATGCCTTCGCATAAAATCTCTCAAATTTCCATGTTCACAAAGCTCTAATACTACAAGTAAAGGGCCTAAACCTGTACAACAACCAATAAGTCGAAGAATATTAGGATGATGACCAATAGTTTTGAGTATTTGCATTTCTGAGACCTACAGAATTTTAAATGAATGTTTAATAAAAATTATTATTTTTTTAGGGCAAAGAGAATCATAAATCCTATAATTTTTAAATTAAGATTTGAAATCTATCACGGCTCGATACCGTAAACGGAAAATTTGTCAGTGCTGAGCACTGACATACAAAAATATAATGTGATGCTGAGTCAATGGTGGCCAATGGTGCTCAAAGAAGAGAAAAATTAGAGATATTTAATTAAAGTTTAATGAAAAATATTATATTAAGAGAATTTTAATTTATAAAATTTCGAATTTATTAATTCTTACTAGAACATGCTTAAGCCATAATTGACAAATCTAGACTAAAAATGCCGGAAAACTTATAACTGACCGTTATAAGATTGATATTTTCGAGATTTTAATAAATTTTAGTTTAATTTTTAAATTTAAACTTACCAGAATTATCAATTCCCTTTCTTGGGCTGCCGATTTTAATCTTTTAACAGCAACGGGTACCTGGATAAATATTACATTAGAATCACAACGTTGATTTTGTCTTTTCTCTAGATTATTCCCCAATTTAAAATTTTCCTAGTAAAAAAATTTAGCCCTCCGAGCATCTTTTATTATGAGCGTATTTGTCCACAGGAAAGAGGTATCCATAGAACTCAAAAAGGAAGAAGACTATGGATAATGAGAAATGGATGATTAATGACCCTTGGAATGATTATTTACATATTTATCCAAAAAAGCGATTGGAGAATAGATAAATTCATGTAAACTTTCTTGGGGCATAATTGTCCTTTAGGATGCCCAAGAGACTTTTTAACACTTAAATCTCTCATCCTTCTCTCAAAAATTATTTTTAATTAATTTACCGTCTCTGTCTGATTAATTTCTTTCTTTAACACTTGATTATCTTCTTTATCTTCACTTTTTTCTTCTTTCTTCTTTGGTTGTAGCAAAGCTTGCCAAACCTCCCCAAAAGCTCCTTCCCCCAAAATATCAACTAATTGAAGCCTATTTCTTTCAATTTCCCAAGATGAATCTGTCGGGACTTCATAATCAGATAAAAGGGAAGATTCTAATATATTAGCATGCAATAATTGTGTTGAGTCCATTAATGGTACCTTTTTAAAAATTTAATTTAAAAAATATTTTTTAAAGAATTTTACTTAATATTAATTATTTTATTTTCAAAAAACTTTAAATAATTAAAATTCTAACCACTAATTGATTAGAATTTGTTGACTTGTGTGTTTATATTTGGATACCAGTGTAATAACTGGTAAATTATATCAGCGTCTATTATTTACCTATGACTGTATGTATGTTTCTATCATATCTTAAGGATTATCGTATACAGGTTTGAAAAAACATAAGGTAGGGTTAAAAAGTGAAAATTTTAAAAATTAGCCTATTTGTCCATTTTTATTTTAACAAAAATTTTTAGTGTTTACTCAATATTAATTATTTCATTTATATAATTTTATTTAAAGTTTGAATGTCTGTCAGTGATCACCTCGTTTATGTGTTCGTTTTTATTATTTTTGGATACTAGTTTAAACAACTAGTCTATAGTTATTGATAATTGCTTTAAATTTACAAATTTTATTTTTTCATCATCTCCCCTCCACTTACAGTATCTCCAGTTCCACTTGTCCCTGCAGGCGTAGCTTTTGTCCCACGCCCTCCATGTCGAAGTACAGGAACAGGCTCTACAGTAATAGAATAAGTAGATGCCAGATCAGACCAATGTTCTCCTTCACGTTGAGGTTTTCGTGTTATTACTACCTTTAATTTTGAATAATTAGTTTTAAATTTATTTATATATCCCTTGGAGGAATAATGATGGTTCTTAATTGAGCTAAATCCTAGAAATCCCATAAACGAAATACGAAACTTATGGGCGAAACTTCAAGACGAAACTTTATCCCTAAAAAGGAACCTAAATACAAATCCCTTTCGCAAAATAAAAGTGAGTTAGCAGGATTAATTTGAACTGAGAGAAAGTACCGTATAACAGTAGCTTTTTGCGCGCTCAGTAAAAACGATCGTTAAAAAAGCTAGGTGAGAAAATAAAGTGGGGAAATAATTTCCACGGATCTGACGAGCTTATCAAGTCGACCTCTAAAAATCCAGTTCTGAAAAAATATCAAAAAACTTGAGATATGAGGTTGTTATTAAACACATTTTTGCTTAATATGATAATTTTCCTTTAAAATTTTATTAAATATTAGTGGCCATTATTTATGATAAGTTGATCGTGGCTTGTTGTTATATTTTTGGATGCCAGTGCAATGAACTGGCAGATTATAGTTAAACCTTGATTGACTGTTGGTATTCTAATTTAGGTTCTTAAGTGTTGGGATAAGTCAACGACTCAACTATAATGTCTGATCTTTAGAAGCTATGGCCTTAAAAATTTTGGACCTAACATATTTTTGCTTTATATGATATTTTCCCTTAAAAGTTGATTAAATATTAAGTAGCAACATTGCTAATAAGATTATTGTCCGACATGAATTATATTTTTGGATGCCAGTCAGTAACTGGCAGATTATATTTTGGCTTTAATTGACAGTTGGTATTATATTTAAGTTCCTAAGGGATGGGATAAGTCAGAAACACGGCTACAAAGCCTTATCTTTTGGAGCTAAGACCCTTAATCTTTCAAAACTCTTTAAGGGATTCTATTGGATAGTAGACTTCTAATTATGAGATTCTTAAAGCCTTTGCCCTCATAACTTTTAATTTTACCCACCTTTTTCCGTACAGACATTTTATCCAAATTTTGCACTCTATTTTTTGCCGAGAATTTTTGAGAGAAAAATAAATACAACAAACATAAAGCAATGAATGCACATAATAACAAAAATGAAAGAATTAATAAAACTGTATAAGATAAAGGCCAAGGTGTTGGAACTTCTGTTGGCAGTGTTAATGAACGAAATTCGTTAACTGTTAGTGTTGCATTGCCCATTGACTGTTAAAAAATAAAATTAAATTTTAGGAGATTTTAAAAGATTGAATTAATGTGGCAAGCTAAAAGACCACTTTGAAAAATTCTAAAACAGCGTTGAAATTTTGAAAGAGCGAAAAGAGAGTTTACGAGTAGACTAATTTTTACTTAATATTCTTTTTTTCTTTTAAATTTTACTAAATATTATTAGAGACAAATTGATTGTGTACTAATTGCCCTCATTCGAATTATTTTTGGATGCTGGTAAACACCGGCAAAGTTTATTTATCACCGTTTTACAAGAGAAACTTAAGGCTTTAATATTTTCTTAAAATTCATATTTCTAACATGGTTCCACTATCTACCTTCAAAAATTTCGACTAAAATTCTCTTGACCTTCCAGTGATTAAACAAGTCTTATAATCTAAAAGTTATAATTTCCCCTTTGCTTAATATTATTTTTTTCAAAATAAATTTATTAATTGTTAGCATTTCTTGCTGCAAAATTATGAAATCCTAATCCTAAATATATTTTTGAATGCCAGTGCGATTTACTGGCAAATAATGGTTAAGATAGTATTTAGTGAAGTCTTGATCAACTAAGGTATTTTGAGACTCTATCTTAAAGTATTTATTAGATTCTACACATAGATAACTCTACAACGGTTAACTCTTAATTATCTTTCATTCCCTGGTGTGGGTTTTATAACGGGAGTCAACTTATTTACTGAGGTAAACTGAAGGAATAAGTAGTAGGATGAAAAAAGAGTTTAAAAAGAGATACTTCAACCTAGAAAATTTTTAAAAATTACCAATCCAAGTGTATTTCCAACCACACAAGAATATAATCCTTGATCTAACATACTAACATTCCTCAATTCCATAGTATATCTATTAGTTCTTTTATCATGAAATATTTTAACTCTATCCTTTAATGTTGTCATATCAATGAAATTAAGTGTTTCTCGTTGTTCTTTTTCATCCCAAATTAGAAAAGAGCCATTTTCTGGTTGTTTAATTAATTTAATCCAAATGACATGAGGGACTAGATCAGAGATGACCTTTTGAAAAAAAATATTTTGAAAATTTTCTTTCTCTTGATTTTTAAATACCTGACAAGTAAAATTTACTGTTCCGTTAACATCCACTGTTCGATTTTGTAGAACGTTGGGTACTAGAATGGGTCTAGCACGTATTCGGTCTTGAACCTTTAGTAATATTAAAGTGAAAATTTTTAAAGTCGAAAATCCAACTTATTCCACTTCAAGAGCAACTAAGAGGGATCAGAGAGATACCGTATTTTCCCTTTTTTAATCTTTCACAAATTAAGGAATTTTAGGAGAAATAAATAAATTATGCCCTTTAATTTACCTCAACATGAAATCTACGCAGAATTGAACCAGCTGAATTGAAAACTTCACAAGTATAGTCACCGCTATCTACCTATAAAAATTTTTTCTTAATATAATATATTTCAATATAAACTTATAAATAATGTATATTAATGATCAAAATTTAGTGTTGTTTCCGTCGATCTCATGTATATTTTTGAAAGTACACTGCTTGGACTAATTAGTTGGCTTTTATAAACTATTATTCCTATTTTTGTACAAGATACTATAGCTCTCTAAAAAACCGGACTGTACAGGTTAAGGTCCGGACAGTTCGAAGGGTTTTATACAGGTCCAGAGGGTCTGCTTTACCTCAGCGGCATCTTCCAACTCTAAACTCCACTTGCGCAGTTGATACAATGATCCTGTTTTGCTTTCCGAATCTCTAAGTATTTCTTCATTTCCTTTTCTCCAAACGACTTGAGGTTCTGGTTGACCTCCTGCTTTGCCTTTTTATTTTAATTTTTTTAAAATTTATTTAAAATTTAATTTACATGAAAGTTTTAACGTTCTTCCAGCTGGTATTACTATATTTGTTCGAGTATCTTCTTCAGATTTGCGAAAGTATGGAGCCACTAAAAAGAGAAGAATAAAGTACACTCATTTTGTTTTAAGATGATTTTGGGCAAAACTCTTATTTTTGATTAACTAAAGATTTGCCAGTAATTATACCGACATCCAAAAATATTAATCAATGATGGAAATCAGGCGAAGCTGAACTAGCAAGTTTATTTAAATCTATTTAATAAATTTTTAATAAAATATATGATATTTTACAAAAATATATTTGTTTTTCGATTCAGACAAAATCCTATCTTTAGGGGTGTAAAGCCAGAGCTTTGGGGAATTAATGTTGCAAGTATCCGTTTTCGCAAACTTAAAATAATCGTTTGTTTTATTTGCCAGTAAATTATACCGACATCCAAAAATACATTTACCTATTTTAAGAATAACTTTAAACAATAGACTGCAATTTATTTAGTTAAACTTTAATGAAATATATTATATTAAGTGCAATTTCTTTTAATTTTGAGTAATCATTATAAGAGTTTTCACCTTATATTAGATAACCCACCATTCTTTCATTCACTAAATCGAGTACGGATATAATCCCACAACGATTATACCTCTTTCTATTAGCCCTGAGGCGGGGTTATATCGGGAGTCAATTATTAATTAACATACCTCTCTGAGGAAGCTGGAAACGTTGTTTATTAACCAAAGAGGCAGATATTTTACTATTTCTATCCACCATCCCTCCTTTTGTTGTACTTTCCATTCTTTCATCTTCCTCCTCCTCTTCATCCTCCTCATCCTCTTCTTCCGATTCGTCTTCATCTTCCTCCTCTTCCGCTACTTTTTCTTCCTTTTTTCGAACATTTTCTTCCTTCATTCCTCTCATTAATTGTTTAGATAATTCAATTTTTGCAGACAAATCTAAACTCGAATGCCATTTTGAAGGTAATTCTCTTCTAAGATAAGCTAGGGAAGACCCAGAGAGCAAATTTGGTAAAAGATGAGAAAGTTCTGGAACTTCCCCTTCCGCCAGATAGTCAAAAAACTTGACTGGGTCTAAAATTAATTTTTAAACTTACTTTTAAGTGAAGGACGAAATTTTGGTTGTAAAGTGTTAGATATGGTAGTTGTGGACAACACAGCACTCAAAGTTGTGGAAGGGGTGGTTGTGCTAGTAGATGTGCTTTTGTGACTATAAACACAGCAAATAGACAAACAAACAAATTTTAATTTTAAAATTCTGTGCAATTTTTAACTACATTACAGGACCCAGAAGTGATTGATAAGAGAGTGAAAAATGTTCCGATAAAATACAGTATATTATTTACATTATTAAGATTATTATTTAATTTTTTAATTAATTTTTTGAATTTCTGCCAGTATGATTAGCAAAAACGCGGAAAATAAAAAATTTAGATTATTTGTCAGAGCTCTGCTCTGACATACAAAAATATCATTTAAAACGAAGAATCAACAAAACTCCCAATTTTATAAAATCTATATTTAATTTATTTTGAAATATATTATATTAAGCAAAATTTCAATCATTAAGAGAAAATATAATTGTTTGAGAAAATACAATGTATATTAATTTAGTTTATTTAGTACTATTCGCTTATTGTTTAATTTTTTATTCGAGAATTTTTATTTCTCGAATAAAAGCAAAAAACGCGGAAAATAAAGATTTTAAATAATTTGTCAGAGCATTGCTCTAACATACAAAAATACTGAAAGTTAACAGGCGAAATTTTAATTGGAACACTTTGTTAATAGCATACATTTATTTTATTTTGAAATATTTATATTAAGCAGAATTTCAGTCAAAAAAAATTTTTTTTAATTTTTTGTCAGTAAAAAAACTAACATTCAAAAATATCTCACGATGAAAAAATGGCAACATTTGGCTTATTTCTGGTTAGCTCTTTAATCAATTTAAATTGATTATGATATATTAAGCAAACCAAAAGAAAGGGATTGTGAAGCTTTGATTAAAAATTTTCCCTTTATCATTGCCCTTATAAAGAGAGTCAACAGTAATGGACGAGGCTTACCCACATTTTATCCTTTTAATTTTTCATTGTTCTAATAATTTTTTAAAAATACCTAAAATTATTTTTATTATTTTGTTGAGTGCTCAAACTGTGCTTTTTATTATTTAATTGTTGTTTAATCAAAATTCTAGGTTGTGTCCTCAATTTTACAATTTCTTCTATTTTTCCTTCTTCAAAGTATTTTTGGCATTTACTAAAATTTGTCAAAAATCCACTCAAATCAATGTCTGCTCTTAATTGGGGCAGTGCTCTTAAATGAAATAATGGGTCTTCTGCTGCTTTGTTTGAAGCATCTTTGTGTTGGACAGCCCATTGACAGAGACATTCTTCTGGAACTCGACTAGCGTGGATTCCGACGTTTAGGAAATAATCACAAAAATCTGTTGATTATTAAATGTTAGTAACTTTGTGCAAATAGAATTATGTAAGGAATCTCTATATTATCCCATCCCTAGAAGGCTTCTCGAGATTTCATTGGATTGATTATGTATATTTTTTAGTATTTTGAAAGGACATTCTCATATAAAGGCTGCTAAAATGTTTGGCACGAAATTAGCCAAAAACATGTGGTATCGAAACTCCGAGATTTTGTAACCTTACAATATCATCCTTCTACTTAAATAATTTGTCAGGGCGCTGTCCCAACATACAAAAATAGAAATCTACTCCTGTAGGAATATATTATATTAAGTAAAAACTTTGTTTATTAATGAAAAATAGATTGTCTTTTGTTCAATAAATTAACTTTTATCGGTAAATGTCTTTAGACTTTGAAAGATATTGAAAGCTATTTCTTGATATCCTTTAATCTGATTACTGAAATAGGGATCATTAACTAAAAATAAACGGATTTAGCTTATTTGTCAGAGCCTTGCTCTAACATACAAAAATATGGAATCGTCTTCTTTTCTCGAGCTTCACACAATTACAAACTATTATAACTGAAATATTAATATATTTATTTGAAATATATTATATTAAGCAAAAAATTATAAAATATTCTTTTAAACAAAAATCGTTAATGAAAAATTGAAGTTATTTAAGACTTTCAAATAATTTGTCAGAGTTTCTGTGTTATACTTTGAAAAGTTTTCTTGATTTACAGAAAGTAAAGAAACGGTAAATTTGTCAGGGCATTGCCCCAACATACAAAAATAATGTAATGCAAAAGATGGTTTGTGTTTTTCTGTTATTTGGAAGATATTTATATAAGTTTATTTTAAATATATTATATTAAGTAAAAATAATTTAATAATTTCTTGGGGATTAATGACTTAAGATTCTGATTCTTTCTTGGAAGTATTGGGATGAAAAAGGTTTTTAGATTTAGAGGGATAATATAGAGATTCTAATTTATTTTAAAATTTATTTAAAATTTAAAAAAACAAAAACTATTAAATCTGTTAAATTTGTTAATTTAAGTGCAAAATAACACAGCAAAATATTTTTTAAATTAATTATTTTAAATAACCTACCAACAATATGTAGAGTATAATTCCTTAAATTATTTAATTAATTTTTTAATTTATTACAGTTAACTTCGGTTATAAGAGATCATTGAGATTTAGTGTTTCCGAATCCAGATATCCGAAAATCGGTTTCGTATCTTATAAGGGATATTTTTAGATTTTCTGTCAGTGCATTGCATAGACATTCAAAAATATGACTTTTTAAATCGCATCATTGTAATAAAAAAAGATACAGTAAATTATATTAAAAATAAAATGTAATATTATATATTAAGTAAAATGGTTAAAATTTCAAATTTTATACCAATGCAAAGAATGGGGTCGATTGCTTTTTTTACTGATTTTTAAAAGATCAATTTATTTTTGTCTTTTGGGATGACCGTATCCCCTTAAAGCCATGGTGCGCTTATAACCTGAGTCAACCATCTTTCCTCCAGTTTAATTTACTAACCTACTAACGGATCCTTCTTTATTCCATACCCGACAAGTCCAGTTTCCCTTTAGTTAAATTTTGGAAATTTTTGAAAATTTTTAAATACACCAACCCTATCACTAACTTCAATTCTATGCACTTCCAGAGACATTCCCTTCTCTTTTAAGCGAGAATGGGAGGCCAAATAGCTGAGAAAATTTAAATTTTTGAGATTAAAAAAAAGGATTTTGAAAAATTAAAAATTTCAAAAAAATTTCAAAAAAATTTTCGAAAAATTTCGGAAAATTTCCAAAAATTTCAAAAAATTCCAAAAATTTTTCAAATTTCCCTTAAAACCCCACCTATAATTCATATATTTTCCATTTCTATACCAATGCACTTTAGGTTGGGGTCTTCCAACAGCATTGCACTTTAATTTGATACTGTCGCCAAGATAGGCATACTGTAAAAAATTTATTTTAAAATTTTTTTAAAAATTTAATAAACTTGATGTGTTCGAGCATTTTGTTTAAATCTTGGTGGGCCAACTAAAAATAAAATAAAAATAAATTAAAAATTTAAAAAAAAAATTTTTTTTTAATTTCAGAAGTAACCGACTAAATTTTTAAATAATTTATCAGGTGAATGCACCGATATCCAAAAATACTATTACGACGAAGAATGAGGCGATTCTCCACTCACCAATTTATCAATTTATTTTTTATAAATTTAAAATAGAATATTTAATATTAAGCAAAATTTGGAAATAAAACTTTAATTAATCCCAAACTTTAAAGGTTTATAAAATCAAAAATTGTTGACTAAAAATCTTGAAATTTTTCACAAATAACCTCCATTATGGTATCTACTCTCTCTAAAAATTTCAGAATTTTTGGCCATATTTTGGCAGAATTATAATTAAAAATATAAAATTTTACTCAATTTTCGATGATTTTTTGGCTATAATTTTTTAAATAATTAACCAAAAACACTCAAATTTTAGAGAAGTTAGTCAACTCTCTTAAGGAAATCTAAACAAAATTTCAAGTTTTTAGGTTCTCAATTGACTCATTTACAATTTATTAAATAATCGATAGCTAAAGAATTTTTACAAATTTTACTTAATATATTTTATTTTTAATTTATTAAAATATATATCGAGGTAAGGTTTGTCGGCATGTTTGGCTGGCTGAAAAATATTCATTTGGTTATTTTTGGATATCGATGCTTTGCATTGATAAATTATTTAGCAATTTTAGGGTAATAGTTACGTTTAGCCCCCCCCCTTTTTTTGACTTCCTTTATTCTCCTTACCATTTCGAACCTCCGACCCTTTCTTCTTCCCTATATTTCCCTTATTCTTCCCTTTTTCACAAATTTGAAATATTTCTCATGATGAAGTCCAAGTTCCTCGAGCCAAGTTCCTCGATTCCTCGAGTCCAAGTTCCTCGATTGAAATCCTCAATAGTCGGATCCTCAAAAGTCAAATTCTCAAGTGTCGCACCACGATATATGAATGAGAAAGTTTGATGAAAAATCATTTAAATTATTCAATTATGGATCAACTGAAACTGAACGACAACGATTTCAATCGAGGAACTTGGCTCGAGGAACTTGGACTTCATCATGAGAAATATTTCAAATTTGTGAAAAAGGGAAGAATAAGGGAAATATAGGGAAGAAGAAAGGGGCGGAGGTTCGAAATGGTAAGGAGAATAAAGGAAGTCAAAAAAGGGGGGGCTAAACGTAACTATTGCCAAATTTTAGTTGTTTATGTCATGACTCTCGTTATAACAGCAATTCAATGGATAGATGATAACTGGGGGTTTATCAGATCTTATAGTTTAAATCCCGTCAGATTACAAGCGAAACTTCAGTCAGAAATGGATTGGGAGTTCTATTTAAGACATCTTTGATGGGGGTATAACCGTAGTGGAGGTTCATATCCCTGTGGGGCTATAACGAGAGTTAATTAAATTTCCTTTTATTTTTAATATTTTTAAAGGCAATTTTAAATTGTAACATTTAATTTCGATTTTTCCCTCAAAAATCTCCTTTTAAAAAATATTTTCCTTTCGTATTAATCAAAAAATCACAAAAAATACCCCCCAATTTAATCAATTTTTCATTGCGCACATTTAAGCAATTAATTTTCTTTCTTTTTTTTCTTTTTTATGGCAATTTTTCTGAGAAATATTTAATTGGCAAAAAAACATTTTAGAGAGAAAATTTACGATTATTGCAATATTCTCAAATATTTTTTTTCTTTCAATTCGCTCAATTAGAACCGCCAAAATTCTTTAAAAATTAATTAAAGACCAAAAATTAAAACTTTAAACTTAAAACTTTTTAAATTAAACTTAAAGGTATCTTTAACATTTTAGTTACTCATCTCTAGTTCGGATTTTTAGTAGGGTTGTTCAATATCAGTAACCCGGTTTTCAGTTAGTCCGATTTTTGCGCCCTCGGTTTTCGGTTTCGTTTTTTTGTCAAATACCGATTTTATTTTGGGGGGAATTTTTAAAAATCACCCATTTTCAGAAATTATCGGTTTTCGTTTATAGAATCTCATGAAGAACGGTTAATTTTTGGCAAAATTTACGGTTTTAAAACCGGTCGTGAACATTGAACATTTAGGTAAAAAGAAAGCATGTTTGTCGTGGAAAATTAAAATTAAAGTACGGTTCTTCTTAAATTGATATGGCAATAAAAAAAGTGAGAATATAACGAGAGTTACTGTAAATATTTAAATAATTTGTCAGAGCAACGCTCTAACATTCAAACATATCCAAGTCTAAGAACATGAAAAACTTCTTGTTGGAATTTTACGGAATATTTAGTAAATATTATTGAAGAAGATTATATTAAGTAAAACTTTGGGTAATAAGAATTTTTTCTTTCTATTATAGGAGTTATCGAAGGTATACGGTATTTAGAGGGTATAGGTATACGGTATATTTGTATACAGTATAACAGGGAAATTCTTGATAATTTTACCTCAAATCTCTAAATATTAAGATTGAGTATGCCCTAGGCTATACAATAAGGTTATAAACATGTGGAGTTATAACGAGAGTTAGAAGAATTTATTTAAAATAATTTGTCTGAGCATTGCCCTGACATTCAAAAATAAATTGGATTTTCGTTTTAGTCATTATCATTTTCAATTTCAACTTAATATTTAATAAATTTAAATTGAAATGAATTATATTAAGTAAAAATGGGTATCTTCATAATTATAAGAAAAAATTAAAATTTTAAAAAAAACTAACAAATAGTTTGAAACTGTCCTGAAGGTGAAACATGAGGAGAAGAAAAATGAGAATTTAAATGAGATAATGATGAAGAGGTAGTTGTTGATAAGAAAATAATTAAAATAAAAAAATAAAAATTAATTAAATTAAGCACCGAGAAGTGGTTTGGAATTTTTAGAATTTTATTTGTGTTGTTTTTATTGCTGCTGTCAATAAGAAGCATTGTTTTTAAATTTTTGGAAATTTTAGAAAAAGATTTTTTTGAATTTTTTTAAATTATTATTTTTGGCGTTTTGTTTAATTTTTTGAATTTTTATTGGCGTTTTGTTTATTTATGAATTTTTTGGCGTTCTGTTTAATTTTTGATTTTTGGGTTCTCAATTTTTCTCTAAAAATCTAATCTTTTCCTCACACCGTTGTTTTTATCTCCATTATTTATTTGATGATAATTTTTACAATAATTTATTGTTTTCATTAAAAATCAAATTTAAAATGAAGCTAAATGAAGTAAAAAAACTATATTATTTAAAGACCTCCAACTCCCCTTATACCGTTACTCCAATGGATTGAAATATAGCTGACGGTATAACCGATGTTGTGGTTTATCCGAATATATTTTGTGGGAGGATAAAACTGGTAATGTGAAATCGACGGGTCAAAAATTTTCTGTCAGAGCATACTCAACATACAAAAATAATATGTCAACCTATAATCTTGAAAATTGCATTCCAAATTTTAAGATTATAAGTTATATTTAATTTATTTCAAATAGATCATATTAAGTAAGATTCATTCAGTTTTTAGTGGTCTGCGAAATTTAAAAATCATACGGACTGCTTAAAATTTTTTTGATCGTGGACACCCGGGATAGGGTAATTCTAACCGGAGAGACAAAATATCATAGTAACGGTATAACGAGAGTCAGGTTTCTTATTTCTTTAGATTATAGTAAGTCAAGTCTTAGTAAAACAATGAGGGGATTGAAAGATAGAAAACGAAAAAAATTAATAAAATTCAGGGAAATAATGAAAAAAAAAGGAATAAAATTCTTTAAAATCAATATAAAAATTTTTTTTGCAATTAAATAAAATCAAAAAATCAAAAATCGAAATTAATCTCTTAACTAATTTATCTATCGCGCATTATTGGAAAAATTATAATATATATTTTGACTAAAACAAATGTTTGAAGGACAACCACACAGTCCTCTCTCTCTTTTCTCTCTTAATTTCCTTGCAACACTTCCGTTGACTTTTACGCATCAATCAGTGATAAAATAAAAGAAATATATATTGGTTGATCACAACAATTCACATCCACTTTTCTCTTAACCGCGCAATCGAAATATAAATTGAAAAGAAACAAAGAATTTTGTTTGGTTCGCGCATGGGTTAATATTAAAAAGAAAAAAGTAGCCGGTTGTTTGATAGGGGAGAGGAAAACATAATCAATGATAAAACGACTTTTGCGGACAGAGATTTGCGGACAAAACGGGGGATTATTGAAATTGGACAAACGGACACTGGGTCTTGTCCAGTGCCTTATCAGGATAATATGAGGGATAAATATAAGGAAAATCAAAGTGGGAAAGAAAAGAGACCATCGTTTCTCCTGGCTCACATAATTGCGGACAGTGACGAATATTGAAATTGGAACAAACGGAAACTTTGTCTTGTACAGACCTCGTTCTAACCTATTTTGATGGGATATGGACATCAAACCTCTTTAATTTTTGATATAACAGAGAAAAGCCTAGTGGGTGTTCGCAAATGTCTGTACGCAAATGTCGCTCTACCCTAGAGGGAAGGGAAAATATGAAATTTTTATATTTAATGAGTTAAAGTTGATAATATATGTTTTGTAAGAAATATTTAAAAGAAAATACATTAAAAGTGTTTTGTGGTTTGATGAAAAATAAATAAAAAATAAAAAAAGGACAAGTTTTAAAGAGGCGGGAAAATGTTTGGAAATAATTTATAGTTGAGATGTGCGCAAAAATCGAAAGTTTATCAAGTTTTGGCGTTTTAAGTCTGCTAGAAGTTGATTTTGCGCACAAGAGGAAAGTTGTAATCTTCAAACTGTATTGACTGTAGTAAATTAAATTTTGTTAATTTTTGGAGGTTGCAGGGAATGAAAAAAAAATTATATTAGTGTTTAATGGAGATTTGAAAACCACACCTTTATTTTAGAGGAAAGTGGGGTGAAGAGAGAAAATTTCAAAATTTAAAATTTTCAAATTCTCTCAACTAGAAAATTGAACGATTTGCCAGTGTATATCACTGACTTCAAAAATAATTTGCAACATCCTACATGAGATCCACAAATAAAGTTTAAAAAAGATTTATTTAAATAAAATTTTTATTCAAATATTTAATATTATGTAAAATTGATAATTTCAAAAAATAAATTTTAAATCTAAGAAATTTTCCAAAAAAGCATGCCTTCCATTTAGAGGCCTAAAATTTAAAAAATAATAATAAATGTCTTTTAAAAAGGAGCGATATTTTTTCTTTGGGTTGAAGTTTGGGATATGTTTAAAATATTTTTTGAAATTTGTAAAACTTTAATCGTCGCACAAAATTACAAAAAACTCAAATAAAATCCTTTAAATAATTTGCCAATAAAATTTATTGGCATGCAAAAATAATAAACAAAGAACTTTTATAACATAACTAAGAAAAAGCAAAATTTTATTTACAGTTTTTTAATTGAAATATATTATATTAAGCAAAATTGATAAATTTAAAAAATTAAAAAAAAATCTTCAAAAATCAAAAAGCCATTTTAAGAAGTGTTGGTGGATCCATATATCCGAAAAAGTCTGAAAATCAGGAAGTTTTCAATTTATTGGGTCAAAATATACGAAGGTTTCCCAAGTTCCTCCAGACCTCATCTCTCAACTTTTTATTCTCTCAAAGTCTTTTCTCAAAATAAAACTTTTATTTTTAGGTATTTATGGCCAATAAAAAAGAGGAATATGATACCAGCTGAACAAAATAAAAATAAAAACTATTTAATTCAGTGAATATCCTCTAGCCTTAATGTCGTTTAATCCTTAAAGCTATCCTCCCCAATAATCCTCTCCTTTAACTGACCAACTAAAAATAGAGGGGAAAGGCTTTAAATGACCGCGTGAGGGGAATATCAAATTTTCATTGCCGTCATCTTTTAACCTTTAAAAATAAAAATAAGGGGAAAAGAGGGGAATTATTTGACTATTTATTTCCACTCCCCCTCCTTCTATCCCTTTGGCCTGGAAATCAAAATAAATTTTAAAGATGTGCGCCACGGGTGTTGGCGTTGTTTTTAAGCTCTTTGGCCCTCAACAGAACTTTTGGACTTAAATAAAAAATACGGCGCCCAGGAAAGAGAATGAAGATCATTTCCTGTTTGCTGGTCATTCATTCTCCTTCCAAGTTAATGTCCCCCTCAAAGCAATAAATTTAAAAATAAAATAAAATGAGGGAAAAATAAAAAAAATAGGGCCATAAAGTTTGCGCTGAGACATATTTGCGAACAAAGAAAATTTAAAAAAATTAAAAAAAAAATTGTTTTAGAAGAAAAATAGGCAATTAACACTTAAAATACTTAAAATATTGCCTATGAGTAATAAAAAAAATTAAAAAAAAAATTTTTTTTAATTTTCTGATTTTTAAAAAATTATTCGACTTATCCCTTTATTTAATTTTAAAAAAGGCAATTAATTATTAATTTATTACGACCAAAGAAAAATTTAAAAAAATTAAAAATAAATAAATAAAACTTTTATTTTTAGGTATTTATGGCCAATAAAAAAGAGGAATATGATACCAGCTGAACAAAATAAAAATAAAAACTATTTAATTCAGTGAAATATCCTCTAGCCTTAATGTCGTTTAATCCTTAAAGCTATCCTCCCCAATAATCCTCTCCTTTAACTGACCAACTAAAAATAGAGGGGAAAGGCTTTAAATGACCCGCGTGAGGGGAATATCAAATTTTCATTGCCGTCATCTTTTAACCTTTAAAAATAAAAATAAGGGGAAAAGAGGGGAATTATTTGACTATTTATTTCCACTCCCCCTCCTTCTATCCCTTTGGCCTGGAAATCAAAATAAATTTTAAAGATGTGCGCCACGGGTGTTGGCGTTGTTTTTAAGCTCTTTGGCCCTCAACAGAACTTTTGGACTTAAATAAAAAATACGGCGCCCAGGAAAGAGAATGAAGATCATTTCCTGTTTGCTGGTCATTCATTCTCCTTCCAAGTTAATGTCCCCCTCAAAGCAATAAATTTAAAAATAAAATAAAATGAGGGAAAAATAAAAAAAATAGGGCCATAAAGTTTGCGCTGAGACATATTTGCGAACAAAGAAAATTTAAAAAAATTAAAAAAAAATTGTTTTAGAAGAAAAATAGGCAATTAACACTTAAAATACTTAAAATATTGCCTATGAGTAATAAAAAAAATTAAAAAAAAAATTTTTTTTAATTTTCTGATTTTTAAAAAATTATTCGACTTATCCCTTTATTTAATTTTAAAAAGAGGCAATTAATTATTAATTTATTACGACCAAAGAAAAATTTAAAAAAATTAAAAATAAATAAATAAAACTTTTATTTTTAGGTATTTATGGCCAATAAAAAAGA
>ABLG01001066.1:0-54062 GCA_000172435.1 Meloidogyne hapla | reverse complement strand
TGGCGTATCTTCTAGAAAAAGCACAGGCTCATCCAAATCTAGCTAGGTGGCTTATTGAACTACAGAATTACAACATGAAAATCGTCCATGTTTCTGGAAAAGAGAATCTTCTGGCAGATGCACTCTCAAGAGCAATTAAAACAACAGATACAAAAGAAGTTGAAAATTTAGAAGAGCTCGAAGACATTGCTGAATTTCCTGTATGTTTAGCTCTACGTTCCAAATCGCAACTAATTATTGATGAATCTATTTCTTCCTTCACATTACGAAAAGAGGATGGCCAAAACTTTACAATCGACATAAGACATGAACAAAAAGAAGATCCAGCGGCCTCGGCCTTTATAAAATTTTTAAATACAGGAGAAGTCCCAGAAGAAATTCCACCAAATGAAGTAGACAAATTTGTGGTATCAGCAGAAAATCTTCAAATAATAAGCAACATACTCTGTCATAAATTACCAAACATGAACCCCAGAATTTTTGTACCTGTTTCTCTAAGGGCTTTAATTTTTGAATCTTTTCACTCCTCCCACTTAGGCGGAGGACACATGAGTATGAAAAAGACTCTAAAGAAGTGTAGAAAATACTTTTGGCACAGAATGCATGCAGATATACTTACCTGGACACGCAATTGTATAACTTGTCAGCTTCGGCACTCCCCAAATCCACCGTACAGAGCTGAGATGCAAATGGCTCCCTCAAATACACTATTTGCCAAAGTAGGAATAGATTTAGCAGGACCCTTTCCAATGACTCAAAGTGGGAACAAATACATCATGAACATTATTTGTTGGTTTACAAAATACGTAATTTCTGTCCCCTGTCCCAGATGCAAAAGCATTACACTAGCAAAAGCGTTTCTCACAAATTGCTATCTAAGATTTGGCGGATGTATTGAGCTAATAACCGATAACGCCACGGCGTTCACTAGCGAATTTTTCAAAAATTTTTGTTCCATGCTCTATATAAATAAGAGTTACGCTATTCCCCATTGGAGCCAAGGCAACGCAGTGACTGAGAGATCATTTAGAACTTTCCACAATATTTTAGCTAAGTACATAAATAAGGAACAACCGGATTTTGATGAGTTTATAGACATAGCTAGTTTTTGTTATAATACGTCAATCCACGCTTCAACAGGTGAAACTCCCTTCTTTTTAATGTTCGGTAGAGATCCCATCTTCTGTATAGACCAAATTCTAGATCCCAGAGTTCATGATCCAATAGCACTAACAGATTTAACTGAGTTTAAGCAATTACTAGTAGTTTCTTTAAGAAAAGCCTGGGAAGCTGCAGACCAAGCAAATAGAGAAGCCCAATTAAAGTCAAAAGCCCAATACGACAAATTGACAAGAAATCCAACAATAACAGTAGGGGACCGAGTACTTCTGAGGAATTACTGTGGTAAAATAGGGACGTCAAAGAAGTTTCATATGCCTTGGAAAGGCGTGTTTAGGGTAGTAAAAATAGATGGAATAGATCAAGGAGGGGTAAAAATAGATCAAGGAGGGGCTCTAATGCAAAAGAATGAAAATAATCTCTTCCAAGCCATAGCGTATTGCAGCAGAACTTTAACGACACCAGAAAGAAAGTGGCCACCAGTACAAATAGAATTAGGAGCAATAATCTACGCCCTACGACAGTTCAAACCATTTATTTACATGACTGAAGTGGAACTTCATACAGACCACAAGCCTTTGGCGTATCTTCTAGAAAAAGCACAGGCTCATCCAAATCTAGCTAGGTGGCTTATTGAACTACAGAATTACAACATAAAAATCGTCCATGTTTCTGGAAAAGAGAATCTTCTGGCAGATGCACTCTCAAGAGCAATTAAAACAACAGATACAAAAGAAGTTGAAAATTTAGAAGAGCTCGAAGACATTGCTGAATTTCCTGTATGTTTAGCTCTACGTTCCAAATCGCAACTAATTATTGATGAATCTATTTCTTCCTTCACATTACGAAAAGAGGATGGCCAAAACTTTACAATCGACATAAGACATGAACAAAAAGAAGATCCAGCGGCCTCGGCCTTTATAAAATTTTTAAATACAGGAGAAGTCCCAGAAGAAATTCCACCAAATGAAGTAGACAAATTTGTGGTATCAGCAGAAAATCTTCAAATAATAAGCAACATACTCTGTCATAAATTACCAAACATGAACCCCAGAATTTTTGTACCTGTTTCTCTAAGGGCTTTAATTTTTGAATCTTTTCACTCCTCCCACTTAGGCGGAGGACACATGAGTATGAAAAAGACTCTAAAGAAGTGTAGAAAATACTTTTGGCACAGAATGCATGCAGATATACTTACCTGGACACGCAATTGTATAACTTGTCAGCTTCGGCACTCCCCAAATCCACCGTACAGAGCTGAGATGCAAATGGCTCCCTCAAATACACTATTTGCCAAAGTAGGAATAGATTTAGCAGGACCCTTTCCAATGACTCAAAGTGGGAACAAATACATCATGAACATTATTTGTTGGTTTACAAAATACGTAATTTCTGTCCCTGTCCCAGATGCAAAAGCATTAACACTAGCAAAAGCGTTTCTCACAAATTGCTATCTAAGATTTGGCGGATGTATTGAGCTAATAACCGATAACGCCACGGCGTTCACTAGCGAATTTTTCAAAAATTTTTGTTCCATGCTCTATATAAATAAGAGTTACGCTATTCCCCATTGGAGCCAAGGCAACGCAGTGACTGAGAGATCATTTAGAACTTTCCACAATATTTTAGCTAAGTACATAAATAAGGAACAACCGGATTTTGATGAGTTTATAGACATAGCTAGTTTTTGTTATAATACGTCAATCCACGCTTCAACAGGTGAAACTCCCTTCTTTTTAATGTTCGGTAGAGATCCCATCTTCTGTATAGACCAAATTCTAGATCCCAGAGTTCATGATCCAATAGCACTAACAGATTTAACTGAGTTTAAGCAATTACTAGTAGTTTCTTTAAGAAAAGCCTGGGAAGCTGCAGACCAAGCAAATAGAGAAGCCCAATTAAAGTCAAAAGCCCAATACGACAAATTGACAAGAAATCCAACAATAACAGTAGGGGACCGAGTACTTCTGAGGAATTACTGTGGTAAAATAGGGACGTCAAAGAAGTTTCATATGCCTTGGAAAGGCGTGTTTAGGGTAGTAAAAATAGATGGAATTTATGTTACCATAATTAGCTGTAATGCTCCAAGTTCTATACCGAAAGTCGTTCATATAAACCAATTAAAGAAGTGTTTTGAAGATTTACCACCCTTAGCAACTGCTCCCGAAATGACCCAAGAAGAAGAGGATGCAATAAAAGAGAGTCAGGTACCAGATACAACCCCTACAATAAACGAAAATGTCCCAGAAAATACAGCAGAAATTAACGAAGGAAAAAGGTATAACCTCCGTAGAAATCCCAAACCAAGGAGGCTCTCAATAGATTAAAAATATTAAAATTATTTCTCTAAATAATTAAATTTTTTTAATTCAAAACTTTCCAATCTCGTTAATTTCTAATTATTTGCATTTCTCAAAATTTTTTTTTCTCTTTTTTCTCTTTTCTCAACCCAAAATTTTTCCACACTTTTCTTCCACAAAATTTTAATCACACATTTTCATTCACATTTTCGCGATTATGAATATTTTTTTACAATTTCATCTAAATTAATTTAAATAAATTTTAGAGAATAATGCCTAAAAATTTTAAAATTAAAACAACAAAAAATAAACTTTTTGATGCAGCAATGCGTGGCATAGCTGGTCAAGGAACGTCAACTTCGTCTTTAGGGACCTCGGTCCAATCTAATGTGTGTGCAAGTGGAAATGAAAAATCTGGGACTTCGGTCCATAAAACAAAAAGTGTGATGGAGAAAGAAATACCATTTAAAAATCTTACCATTTCAGGGGGTGCAAATGTCATCAAAGAGACGTCGGTCATACAAATTCCAAGTGAAGTAGAGAAACTCTTAGAAGACGTAGATGTCATTGATCCTGAGAAGATTTCAGAGAGTTTAGAGAATTTAGTCTTGGGAGAAGAAGAAATGGAAGTCACTGAAAAAGAGGAAGAACTAAAAGAAGCTCAAGACAAGTGGGAGAGTGGAGGTAATTCCTGGGAGGAAGAAGGAGAAAATAAATCAGAAGAGTTTGGAAATGGTGGATTTAGTGGAGCCTCGGCTCAAAACAAGGAAGAATTCGTAGAAGTAAAGAGTAAAGGGAAGAAGAAGAGTGAAGAAGGACAAAAAGAAAGAATACCGAAGGGAAAACGGTACGTCATATCCCAACTGCAAGAGGCAAGGCTCATTGCAGTGTCCACTTCACCTGATAAAGAAAATGGGTGGCCGTTGTTTATCGAGGTGCCATGGAACGCTCTAATGGAAATGCAGAACGAGGACGCGACAGACGCATGCATTGGAGACGATATTTACATTACCAAGTTCCAACTTCGTGACAGATTTCAGACCTTGGATGAAAGCACATGGTTCTATCAAGGCAATATAAATTGGCAAGCTACAGCAACTGAAGTGGAATTGGTTAACTTGCAACAATACAGAGTGAGGACAGGATTTGTGGTGGAAACAAGGAAAAGAGGAAAAGATGGGAAAACAGGTTCAATTAGAGTAATTGCTTTTGGAATGGAGCGGACCGCGGTCCTATATAGACGTCAGTGCGTGGGTGTAGATTGGGACAATTTAAAGAAGGGTATGTTTATTGAACTGGCATTGGCACCCATTGAAGAAGGATGGCTAATTGGTCCAAATTACATACTTCCCCCTGGTTGTCACTTTCGGTTGGGAACTGAAGTACTAGCAAGGTCAAACTCAAAAATTGCAACAGCAGCAGGCACGTATGAGAGTGAATGGAGATGGACAGCCGCCTCAGGGATTCCAAGAGTTTTTCCAATAACGCAACACTACACTGATGAGGAAATCCACCTTGCAGAGAGCTTAATAGCTGCAGCTCTAATTGTTGCTGGTGAAGAAGAAGAAACTTCAAGAATGGAAACAACGTACGTAGGTCCTGTATCTCGTGTTTCAGAAGACAACAGACGCAACTTTACATTATCGTTCGCTTCGGCGGAAAAGAAATTCATAAAGAAAGTAACAGATATTTGGAGCAAAGATTCCAACATAACGGCTCAGTGCTCATACAAATCCAAGGCATTTGCTCAAGGGCATGTAAATGAAGTGAGAAAATTAGAACCACAGGCCAACAAAATAAGAATTGAAGTTGAAATTACATTGGTTGTAAATCAAGGGAAGTTCGACCACCAAGATGAATTTGAAGCAATGATAGGAGGGTCATCAGTAATAATCCGAGTTAGAGAAGGAGCTGGAGGTTTTCGTATGCAAGCAGAAACGTTCGGTTATCACATGCCAAGTATTGTGTGTGAGAGAGACACCCCGCAGGCAGAAATTGTGAAAGCGTTACTGGGACGATCAGGGCCGATCGACAATGTGGATGAAAGGGAATTGGAGAACGCTAACTTAGACATGAATTGTGTGAGGCAACTAAATGACAAGCAGAAGCACACCCTTGTTCATTGGCTCAATCCAGGGGTGGGAAGGGTTCACTATACCCAGGGCCCTCCTGGAACGGGCAAGACGAAAATTGCAGCAACATGCATAGCAGCAATCCTCAGAAGTGAACCAGAAAGTGCGGTGCTGGCTTCGGCCACCTCAAATCTTCCAGTTACTAAACTTGTAGTCGAATCGGCGAGAGCAGAAGTAGATGTAAACATGGTGGCATTCTTTTCAGGGACAGCACGTGTGAGGTATGGAGAGCAAATAGAACAGTTGGAAGAGTACCTGTTGGAAGCAAAATTAAGAGGAGAAGAATACAAGAATTCGTTGGAAACCTCAGAAGTGAAAGAAGTTGATCAATATTTGAAGCTTGTACGTCCGCAACCAAGGCACGCGCGGGAGAGAGCTGTAGGTGAAATTCTGATGAGGACCGACTTCCATCGTGTGGCATTTGCGACAACATTCATGTCGGCAACAATCACTGGAGCGCACAAAAAGACAACGCATTTAATCCTAGACGAGACAACGCAAATACCTTTCTGTACTGTCATGCACTTGATTTGTCACATGCCTGCTTTAAAATGTGTTTTGTTGACAGGTGACAAGCGACAATTAGCCGTTCATTTAGCCGAGCTGGAGGAGGTAATACAGAGAGGCTTCGGCCTAGAATCAGTTGTGGACCAAGTAGAAGAGTGTACACGTATAACGACCACCACCCTTGAGAGATGTTACAGGGCGCATCCAGCAATTGTTGACTGTTTTGATTTTGCATCTTACCGTCAGCACGGCGAACGAGTAATTGCAGCAGTGTCCGCAGAGGAGAGAAATGGTTTAACGGACTCCGGAATCAATCTTCCAGTGGCGGGAATTCCGGTTGTGATGATAGATGTCACATGACAGAACATACAGGATCCGACTTCATTCAGTTTAGAGTGTCCAGAGCAGACAGCAGTTGTACTTCGATTGGTGAATATTTTGGAACCGCGCGAACCCAATGGCATTGTTATTATCTGTTTGTACACGTACCAGTCCGAAGTACTTAGGCAAACCCTCAGAAGGATGAACAGCAGAGTACCCGTCCATACGTGCGATAGTTTTCAGGCACAAGAACAACGCATAGTGATATTAGTGACCACCAGGACATTGACACAAGGGTCGTCGAGAACTTCAGACTTTATCAAGGATACTCAGCGTGCGACCGTTGCATTGTCCAGAAGCCAACATGGAATGTTCGTTGTAGCCGATTTCGAGGCGATAAAAGAAGGGGAGGTGTGGCAGAGGTTCAGGAAGCAGGCCGAAATGTTCACACCAGTAGTGGATGACCGGTACTTGGATGTGATGGACAACCCAGAGGCCAGAAGAGGACTTGGAGGAGTGTTGATGGACCGGGAAGGAAGGAGCGTTCAATCCGAAAGGCTTCGAATGAAAATGGCAGGACCTAGTGTGCAACAACCAGAACAACGAGCAGTGGATGACCAGAGAAGAGAGCAACGTGGACCACCAAGAGCTGTGAGGTGTTATCAGTGTGGAGGAAAAGGACATTTAGCGCGCGAATGCAGACGTGTGTGAGATGTGTGTAGGCCAGGGCAGCACAGAAAAAGGTAGAATTTAGTTCTTTAAATAAAAATCAAAAATGTGACTTCGGTCAAAATTAAAATGTGAGAAAGAGAAAATCAGTTGACCTCGGTCAAATATAAAAATTTTCTGTGGTGCGGAGAATGGCGGTGGATGGACATTGGCAATGCATTTATATGGTGGAGAAAGGTAATGGTCAAGAGACCAGGGACGGTCTTGTTCGGGGTAGGAGATGTAAGGCGGAAATGGGATTGAGAAATAAATAGTGTAAAGTTTCCAATCGTCCCCGCCTATCCAATGTTAATATAAGCCTAGGACTAAGAAGGGAAAAAGGTTCTTTCCAGGAATCAGTCATTCAATCAGCAGTCCATTCCAATAATCTAGCAGCGCTTAACAATTGCCCGATCGGAGGAAGAAAGTCGTCGCCCGTTTAATCGCTCTTAAGGAGTGAGCGGTGAATATTGTCCGGCCGGACTACTAATCTAAACAACACTATACTATTAGTATTCCCTTCACGTTCCGCTTATTCTTGCCCCAAGGTTCGGCTCTAATATACTGGGTTATGGCGTTCAGGCGAACTTCTTCTCATCTTTCCTATTTTCATTATTTTTAGCAATGATCTAAGCAACGCTTCCAAAAAATTCACTGCACTCCAAATCCCCTACAAAAAGATTTATTTTCGATTTTCGAGTATACCTAATATAATGTATAAAATTTAATATTTACTACTAAAGCCTAAATGTCTGGTTTTATTAAGATTTATTTAAAAGCATTTGGAGGGATATCTTAGCAATTTGTATATAATTCTTGTTAAGTATTTTTTTATAAAAGTTGAGTTTTCCTGAAAAATCGATTCAGATCAGCCAAAAAAACAGACAAAAAACAGCTTCCAAAAAATTAAATCACTTATAAAAAACAAGACATAATTTGTTTTTTATCAATTACTTTTAAATAGAAACTTTTTAAATAATTAATATTTCCTAATATCTCATGATTTAGGAAAGGTGATTTTTTTGATTTTTTAGTGATTTTTTAGTGAAAGTGATTTTTTTTATAATATTATTAAGATTTATTTAAAAACATAGGGAGGGATATCTTAGCAATTTGAATAATTCTTGATAAGTATTATTTTTTAATATTTTTATTTTATAAAAGTTGAGTTTTCCGGAAAAATCGATTCATCAAGTAGGACCAACAGTATTTTTTGGGAGCAATGCTTTGATCATTGCTAATTAATCTTAGGCTATTTGGGGTTGTCAGAACCTGGGAAATCTTGCTATTATATTTTCCTTGTAACACTAAAAATTAATTTTGCCAGATAAATTTTTAAAAACACTTTTATTTTTAAATTTTTTTTTCAATATTACTTTAATATTTGGACATTTTATCCATATTTTCATAATTTTTTGTCAAATTCTTCCATATTTTTTATTTTTTTATTTTTCTTCCATATAATTTTTTTCTTCGTTTGATGTTTTTATTTTAATTCTGATTAAAGTTAGTCACTCCAAATTTAATTATTTAGCAATGATCAAAGCATTGCTTGCAAAAATATTATGATGGTAAAGACTACTTTGAAGTAGTTAACATTCTGATTAAACGTTCTTTTTAAAATAAGTTTATGTATTAATTTATATTATTTAATTTTGTAAAATAATGACTAGCTAAGTTTTATTGTTTCACATTGGATAACGGGCTTGGTTTGGCCAAAAGGAATCCCTGAAAATCCCATACGGCCTCTCGGCTCTAATATTAAATAATAAAATTTATTAAACCTAAATTAATAAATACAACTTATTAATTTGTTAATTTTGAAATTTTATAAAATAACAAATTTTCAATAAACATGTCGTTCGATTCGTGTTTATGTCGTTTATTTTTTGGAAGCAATGTTTTAATCATTGCTAATTAGTCTTGAGCTGAAAATATTTTAAATTAGCTTAATTTTTTGATGACTATTTTTTCTCGCAATTCGAATTCTTTTATAATTATTTAATCAGTTTAGTCTTGATTATCTTATTATTTTCTTTGTTTTATTAAAATTACAGCTTTTTTCACATTATTAATTATTTAATTTTCTAAGATAAAAAACAAATATGTAAAACCAAGCCTTTAAGTTAGAATATAATTAGTCGTGAAATTTTTTGGAAGCAATGCTTGATCATTGCTAATTATCTTATCCTGTGTTTTTCGATTTTTCTTGATTTTTGTTTTTAATTTTGGAATATTCCATTTATTTTTGAGATAATACACGGTATTAGGTAATTAATTTAATTTTTCTTTAATAAAAGAGCATCTTATTCTAGGTTTGTTAGGTCGTCGTCTTAGAAAAAGCTTCATTTTTTGGGAGCAATGCCTGATCATTGCTAATTATTTCTTATCAATTTTGACATTTTTATTTGAATATGCCGTTCTTTCGGGCATATGTCAATTAAAATTTATAATTAAAATTGACCTTTAATCCTTTTTATTTAATTTTTTTGGTCTTTTAAGGCTCGATAAATGCCGAGATTAGCTTTCTTTGAATCTTCTTTTTTATTTTTTACTGTCAGAATATTTATTTTAAATCCATCGATTTATTAAAATGAAGTGTATTTGGATGAACGAAAGGAGTGGGGTTTTTCTAAAGGAAAATTGGGAAGGTTAGATGGATGTTGCGATGGGCAAAGCTGCAAAATGACGCCAAACCCTTTGTGTAAAATATATTAGAAAAATTCTAATGACATTTACTCTTTACTCTGGCATTTTCCTATTTTTTTGTATAAAGATGGATTGATAGTTTCTTTTTTGAACAGCCTATCCTTCTCATAACATATTTAAACTTTTTTCTATTAATACTATTTAAACAACATTTTATTCACATTTTTCGTTTATTTTTTCTTATTTCCTTCATTTGATTTCCAATTTTAAATTTTATTCAGTTTAAACCTAGCTTAAATTATACTACATATTTAACACAACATCTTCTTTTATATGCCTATTGTATGGGGCGGAAATCCATTTTTGCCGATTATCACCGGCATCCAAAAATAGTCGAACAGCTATTAGCATTGCACTTCTCAAATTTTTATTAATTCATAAATAAAATTAATTTTAAAATTAAAAACATTTTTCATATCTCTCGAAAAATTAATTAAAATTATTTTATTCACACTTTTCGTTTATATTTCTTTTATTTTGTCTTCTTTCATTTAAATATCCCTATAAACTAATAAAATACTTACAACATTTTAAGACCATCCTATAGACAATTTTTCTGTAAAAATAAATAAACGACTAATCCAACTTCATATTTTTTCCTAAGACTCAGATTTATGGAGAGTAACTCCGAAGCTGCGGTAGACTGGGCTGCGGTAGATCGGGGTGTACCCTTTCCCTGTCTATTGTCGAAAACACTTAAGATTTTTGCCGATTATCATCGGCATCCAAAAATATTATCGCACCACGAAATCGCCATACCAAATTTTTTGTTAGGACATAAATAAAATTATTGTTTAAATAATAAACACTTCTCACATCCCTTGACAAAGTAGAGCCTCTTTTAAAGTTTTTCATTGTTGCAACTCAAATCCTTTACTTAAAACTCTAATATTTTTAAATCAGGTAGTTTATTCCTTCATTGTAATGATTTTGTTTAATATGCCGAAATAAAATGGATGATTATTGTGATAAGTAAGTAAACAGAGATAGAGAATGGACTAGTCTTGGATCAGATTCTAGTCCTTTTTTCTTTCTTTTTTCTTGTTTTAATCTTTTTCTGGTCTTTTTTAGTCTCTGTCATTTTCTAGTTTAAACTAGAATCTAGTCCAGGACTACGAATTTTTTGAAAAAATTAGACTAGACCGATCTCTAGTATTTATTTCTAGGCGGTAAATTTATTTCTTGGAACTTTCCATTAATCATTAATTTTTTGGGATTTTGAAATTTATTTTCATTTAGAGTAAACTTTTAAAAACACGGCACATTTTAAATTATTTAATCAAATTATTCTATTTTTATTTATTTAAAATTTTATTTTTTAGGAACAAGATGATCGGTGTGCATAACTTGCCTTTCTTTGGCCAGACCCAAGCGTTTATGGGTAAAAATTTAAATTAATTTTAATACATTACTGTTGAAGCTTTTCGTTTTACCTTAGTAAATTAAATTTTTTGCCGATTATCATCGGCTTCCAAAAATAGATCAACATGTCTAACACCCATCATTCAAAAATTTTTTATTTATCACAACATAAACAAAATTAATTTTAATATATTAAATATTTTGCATTTTTTTAAGCATAACATATTTTTTAATCTCCCCAGATTTTATTCCTTCGGATTTTCACTTTGGCTAAAAAAAATAATTTTTAAAATATATTTTAATATTTGCCGATTAACATCGACATCCAAAAAATATTATTGCCACTCCGTGGATATACAACTTTTATTTTTTACATATTCCAATTTATAAAATTATTTTTAAAATAATAGACATTTTTCATTTTTTAGGAATGATGAATTTTAATTTTTATTTTCGAGAAAAGAATTAATTTTATTACAAAAATTCTAATAGAATAGATAGTCTATTTGGGAGATTTATAAAATTTTTTAAAATTTTTGCCGTGTATTAACGGCTTCCAAAAATATTATACTTCATTCTCACCGCCTTCAGACTTTTTAAAATTTTCTAAAATTAATTAAAAATATTTTTTTGAATTAATAATCATTATTTATATTTCTCAACAAAATATTTTTATAAGCAAGCTCTTTTAAAAACATATCATCTCCTAATTCCTTTAACTATTTAGCATTTTATAAAATTCTTGGAGAGGTTGGGGGTTTAAACTAAATAAATGCCATAATTAAAAATCTTAATTTTCTAAATTTTTTAAATCATTTAAATTTCAGGAAAACGCTTTGGGATTGGTTCAAGAGGTCAAAAGCCCACTTTTCTGATATCATTGACCGGTTAAACTGCCACATTGTGCCCATGTTTTTAATATTTTTTGTTATGTTTTTTAAAATTATTCATTTGAATTTGACACTAAAAATAAGCAATCATGAATATAAAATCTAGAGTCAGAATCATTTTAGCCAGATTAACAATAACTAAGTATTGCCTCCAAAAAATTAATTTTCTTTGCTTCAATAGACTAGAATTGTAATTAATTATTTGTATTTATACTCAATGACATAAATTAATTGCTATTAATTAAGACTATTTCAAAAATTGGAAATTATATTTTTAACGGAATTATCTTCCTTTTTGAGCAATGGCCATAAAAGATATCAGTTTTTGATTAAGCTTTTCGTCAAATTAGCAATAATCGAGTATTGCTTCCAAAAAATAAGCGACGACACTTAGCCAAATAAGTGTCAAACATAATCATTTTCTTCTATTTAAATAATCGAATATATAAATTAATTACTGTTATATAAAAATGAAAATTTATTAAAATTTTCAATGTTCAAGAATTTTTTATTTTAGTTTTGGTGCCTTCGGCATGGAACCTATGCGATGCCTGGTATTTTTTTTATATTACTTTTTAAAAATTAGGGAAATTTTTCAAAATTTTATTTTCATTCTCAAAATTAGTCCAAATTTTTATAAAAAATATTAATAAAATATTAGCGCAGTCCAGAGCTTAACGAAGAGGAACGAGAATATGCCCTCGATTATTGCATGTCAAAGAATACCTATTATGTTGCTCCTGAGGAAGGAATACCTTGGTCTAACAAAGAAATACTTCAGCGACACCTTGGATATTACCATGTTTGTTTTTAGTTATTTTTTAGAAAATAAATTTACAAAAAAAACGAAATTTTTTGTCGATTATTATCATCGACTTCCAAAAATATAACAATAACTCGGGGACAGGAATTTTTTTTTTTACATTTAAAAATATTTTATAAATTATTTTTGGAATGTTAAACATTTTTCAAAACTACTTATTTTAAATTCTTAATTCTTTTTTTATTTTCTAGTGGTGCCAATAATCCAAGCAATGCTTTTTATGCTGCCTAATTGGTTGTGGAAGAATTTTCAAATTAAATTAGATTAAATCTATTACCTTTTAAAAATTTCAATCATTCTTGAGCTATTTGTCAGCAATAAATTTGAAATTTTAAAAAATAAATTAGGTTTAGAACTAAAGGTAGTTAAGTAATTTTTGAAAAGAAAATCTTGTTTAACTTCTTGCAAAGATAACAAAACAATGAATTGTCTGAACAATTATACATAAATGGAGGTCTACAAAATGTATTTTCCTTTCCATTAAATATTTGTTTAGCTTTTATCTTCTACTTCTCCTTTTTGTCTCAAAACAACAACAATTGCTTGAATATGTCCTTCCAATTTATTGTATGGACTGGCCATTAATACACTTTTTTATTAATGATTTTGAAGTTTTTACATACTTTAAATAAATTTATAAGGATAATCTTTTTTCCAATTGAAATTTACCAGGAAATTACATAAAAATTTCATGGAAAAATATCATTTTACAAAATATCATGGGAAAGTTTGTAAAAATTTCATAATAAAAATAAATAAAAAGTGCAATGCACTTTATAAAAATACTTCCTTATTAAATAGCATTTAACCTTTAATTAGACATGTCATTTTTCATTTAAAAAGAATTTCATGTTAATAACAAATTTTCCATTTAAAAATATGCGCGTTACCTTAAAATAAAAATAATTTACTTTCTTCCTGATCCTTATTTTTCCTAATCCATTTCGGCATTCAAATAAAGAATGCAACATTATTGTGATTAAAAAACTGCATTTTTATACGTTTAATTCAACTACTAGGTGTAATTATCTTATTGCCCCTTTAAAATTATTAATTTAATTCTTTTAAAGCTCCTTAATGATTTTTTATTTTTTGTTCATCTTATTATTACTAAACATTCCTGTTGTAATCAATGGTAAGTTATTCATAAGTAACGTAAAGCAAATTTTGACTATTAAATTTAATTTAAGTTTAATCAGTTATTTAATTTTCTTTTGCCACCAAAATTTAATTTTTTAGGTCTGTTGAAACTGCCAAAATCTGAAAATGGAAAACCGAGGCTTTTGGTTGAAAATTGGAAAAATAACGTTGTTTATTTAGTACAATACCCAAGAATCGAATCTTTACCAAATTTGTCAATAAAATGTTTGTTAGTTGAAAGTTGGTTGAAAATTAAAAATGTGCAGTTTTTTGTGAGTTAATAAAGCTAAATAGTATTTGTAAATTCATCCATAGAGAATAAACAATCATTTTCTGCTTGGATCTCCCGACCATGGAACTGTTCCATTTGTCCAATTCAATGGAGATATCATTGAGGGTTCAGACAAAATTATCAAAAACCTGGACCATTTTGGGCAGAAACTGAAAGAGGATACGAAGGAGAAAGAAATAATTGGAATTGTTGATGAAACACTAATACCGTTAGTTGAAATTATTAATTAAAACATCACATTTATGAGGGCTTTAGAAAAGTCTGCAGAAGTGTTTATAATTCAGTTATCCAATTATCAGGGGTACTGATCAGGGGTTCGAGTAACGTACTTTACGGGTTTTGTATTGGAAGTCAGAATAATTAAATGTATTATCTGAGAAAAGTCAAGATATCATGTAATTTAGGGTTAGGTTAGACTAATAATTTTAAATAATAATTTTTAAAATAATATAAGTTATTAGGTTTTTAATTATATTTTTATTTTATAAATGATCAAAATTTTCTAAGTTACTTCAATTTATTGAGTTGAGTATTTTTGGGGAGCAATGCCTTGATCATTGCTAATTGAATTTGGAATGTATTTAGAGGCAAAATATTATAATTAATGGTGTTTATATTAAAGATACAGTAAACTCATTGCATCTCTAACTTATTATTCTCTTATCAATAACAAAAATAATCACAGATTTATTTCAAGCTAAAATTCGGATAGAATTCGTTTATTGAGAATTAAATATTCCTATTCTACTCTTAATACCCCATTGGATAACCTTAACCTCAAAATAAAAGTATTGAAATATAACAAAAATTTTATTTAATAATAAAATCTTTAAGAATACTGATGGAAGATCGGACAATGAAAATAAACGGAAAAAGTGGATTAGACTTTCTAATCACTGATAATGGAATTAGACATCAAATGATTAGTCATATGCCCGAATTTATGGAATCAAAACAATTGACAATTTCTATAGAAAATTATCGATATATTATTATAATTGATACAAAATTTTGGCAAGGATATTTTCAATTGAATTTGGGTGATGCACTAACTGATAATGATGAAAAGGAAATTATTGGTTTTATGAAAAAATATATTGTGCCTTTTCTAAATTCTCGTTCATATCCATTGGGTATGGATGACTGGCAGAGATTAAATATTTGGCTGAAAGGATATGTAGATGAGCTATTGGAAAAATATTTTACTGGTGATGTGAAGGACAGCATGCACACTAAGGTAAATTATTAAACTGTTATTATTGTATCGGGTCACTATCACACTATTATACAAATGATGGCTGATTAAGTGTTGTCTTCTCTTTATAGGTTTTAAGCTCTCCGGAACAATTCATAAAATCAGTAATATTAATAATCTCTCTGTTATTAAACTCTCTACAATTTTATTAATCCCAATCCAAATTTGTGTTTTATTATTCACAAGATTACAAGAATTAAACAGCGAAGGTAGATTTAGACAAAGTCATGTTTGTCTCGCAAAAATAAAATCAGCCTCAAGAACACAGCGACACAAATTCATAACAAATTAATAAAATATATAAACTATTAAAAGAAATAACAATAAGGTGTAATATGTATCTATATAGATAACTAAATATTAGTATTATCATATCCTAATTTAAACAGTAAAACAGCCAGAGTAAAACATAAAACTAAGAATAAATAACAGTAATAATACACTTCAGCATATAATTACAAGCGTTTGTAGTTGACTTAATTACACCGAACAACCACAACTTAAATTTAGACAAAGTTAAGCATTTGTCTTCCAAAAAAAAAATAAATGAAACAGAAATAAATGAAACAAATTTCAAATATTTTAATAAAATATATAAATTTCTTAAAAGAAATAATAATAAGATGTAAAATTATATTTAAATAGATATTACTATAATAATCCCTCTCCACGTATAAGTGCATATTAGTAGCTGATTTAATTAAACCAAGAAGCAAAGACCATCCATGTCAATTTAGACTAAGTTATAGTTTGCCTCCCAAAAATAAGACGCTAAACCGATCATCAGAAGAAGTGTTGAACATCTTAATAAAATATGTATATAGATTTTTAAGTAAAAATAAAACTAGAGAGTAAAATTACTTGAAATTGATATTAATAATTTAAAATTTTGATTAAAGGTTGATTTTATATTAAAGCATGTGAATGAATCCCAAAGCGGACTTATAATACCTCAACTTTTCAGATAAAGCAATATCTAAGCAAAATATCCTATGACCATGGAAGTAGTCTAAAAATTCATTCATCAATTGAAATTTTCGACGAGAAATTAACAATAATTGTTGATAAATTTATTATAAATGGAGGATATCTTTTTAGCAATAAATTAACTAAAGCTGATCTTTATCTATTTTCTGTGCTTGTTCAATATTTTGAAAGTCCATTACATAGTAAAGAATTGAAAAAATATTTTTTGAAAGAATCAGAAAAAACATTAGAAAATCAAAATTATGTTGGGAAGGGGAAGAAAAAAATGGAAGAAGATTTGGATGAAATTGTTGAAGTTAAAGAAGAGAAAATAGTAAAGGGAAGCAGTTCAAATAATTTTGATAATGATTATGTTGATTTGAGAATTCAAATACTTTATGAATTTGTTGAACGAATAAAAAAACGTTTGGGGTTTGAAAATAATTTGGAATGGAAAAGTTTGCAAGTCAAACCTTGGATTTTGAATTATGAATCTGATAAATATTCAGAGAAATATAATGGTAAATTATTTTGCATATGTAACTCTCTCAATTTGATCTAATCGATAGCCATATTTGTCAAAATTTTCCGGGTTTCTTTCTGAGTCACTTGAAACATGACATAAAAAAACAACACCATTGTAAGAAAAAACTAGATTATAAGCTGTTTTATATAAGAAATACAGAAACAATGGCATACTATTTGTACGAGTCTTTTGTACAAATCGTCTTTCCGTCAAATATAGGATAGTGCAAAATAATAACTTTTTAAAGAATAATTTTTAAATAGTACAAGTTATTACTTTTTAAGTTAAAGCCTTATTTTATGAATGATCAGTTGAACGAGCCTTTTATTTTTGTCTATTTTTGGAAGTAATGATTTTATCATTGCTAATTACTCATAGACTTTATTTTAAATATATACCTTCCAATATGTGTTTTAAAATCCGGGGTTATTTTAAATCCTCTAAAAAACTAAGGCCCTCTAAAGAGAGACTTATTTTAAAGGAAATAAATTAATTTATTTTTAGGCTCTTTCCATGTAGAAACAGATGAATTGACCGATCTAGACAAACTTTTGGAATATAACAAATTTAAACATGCATTTTCATTAATGGTTGGTAAAAAAAGACTTGATAAGAGTTCAAGTTCCAAAACTTTCGGAAAAATAAAAGATGCAATAAAAGGCAAATCAAAACCAGAAATTGAAGATTTTGATGAATTAATTCAAAAAATTGTTAAAAAACTTTTTAGTTTTTTGGATGATAATATTTTTGATGAAAAAGACAGAAAAGGTTATGGAACAATTGCTTTAAATGCTATAGCTGGGTATTTGTGCAATCTTGGAAGAGAATTTGATCAAAACATGGGTTTGTAAATTTTTGTTGTGAGAATATTTTAGCCAAGATCTCATAAATTTTTATAACTATAAGGCCGAAAAGTTTACCATAGTTATTGATAAATCCAAAATAAAAACAAGGTTGTTGATGGGATGGTTGAGCGGATAACAACCTTGCTTAGGAGAGCTCTCAAGGATCAAGCATACCCAATCTTTTGCTGTTCTCTCGATTGATTTTCATCAATTCCATCAAGATTTAAATTTTTATCCCTAAAAATAACATTTTCATGGCGAATTAAGGAAATTTCTGTAAAAACAGACATTTATCAATTCCTCTATAGTGAACACCGAGATTAGTCAGAAAAATTACATACTACAAATGTTATTATTTTTTACTAAAAGATCATACTTCAAATACTAAGCGCTAATCATTTTTATAATACAATATATTATTTATTTAATTTGTATTTTATTTTATAAATGATCAAATTTTACACAGTTAAGTGCAACAACGACACAGGTTTTTGTATTTTTGGAAGCAATGCTTTGATCATTACTAATTAATCTAAAACTTTATCGTCGGCTTTACCTAAGACTTTTCTTTATTTGAATAATAACTCTTTATATCTTCACCCCAAGGGACCGGTAAACGTATTGGGGTTATATCCGCTAGATTCTTGGTGAAAAGTCGGGATCTTTCAGTATATTGAGTATATAACCGTAGTGAGTGTATAATCATTGGGGCTAACGACGAGTTCCAACTGTATATTTTCGGTTTAAAGCCTCAATCCTCTAAGGATAAGATTTATTATAATATAGACTTTCTTTTTTAAAATTCAGCAGAAAAATGCCACCAAAAATACCTAACAAATATATCTCAAAGAGTTGTCCAGCTTTATATTTCTAACATAAAAGACCCTATGGGTTTAGAGGCTACTATAGCAAATACAGATTATATATTTAAAGAGCAGGAAAAAATAAATAAAATAAGTGAGTTTTATCAGAAAAAAGCAATTGAAATAGCAAACAAAACGATCAAATTCGTAATCAAATTCGTAATCAAAATTTTTTTTTTTTAAACAAATTTTTAATCAAATTTCGTAATCAAAAGAAAATGCCGAATATTTACGTGTAAAAATTATTATTTAATTTTTTAAAAAGTGCAAGGCGTAAAGGTAAAATAAAAAATACTAATTAATAATACCTTAAAAAATACCTTTTCATAAATTAGACATATGATATGAGGCAACAGTAATAAATAACACAGCAATTATTTATTTATATTTAATTTTCAATTCAAATTATAAATTTTAAAAATCTAAAAGTTAAGGCAATTGCTTACTTATTTTGTTGTTTCTTCTAATAATTGAATAAATTAAAATTTTAAATTTAAATAAAGATGTTAAAATTATTTTTATTTATTTTATTTTTTACTTTTTGTTGGTCATTTGATATTAAATTAAAAATTGATGAAAATTTCGTTGAAAGTCGTCAATTTGGTTATTTAATAAATTTAAAACAACCATTTATTAAATGTTTTTTGTGTTATAGAATTGATGATATTGAAAATAAAATAAATGGAGAATTGGAAATAAATAATATTTTTTTATTTAAAAATGTTCCAATGCCTTTACATATTTTTAAAAATGGAGAAATTATTGGAAATAATAAAAAATATAATGATGCAGAATTTCGTTGTGAATTTAAGAAAAATCCAATTTTGTTAGAAATAATTCCTTGGAGAGAAAATGAGGTAAAACTTTTAATTATTAAAAGTATGGTCTTCCTGCATGAAATATCACCCTTAGAAAGATTTGGAACTTATCAGAGACATGACCGATATGATATATAGACGATATTTTTCGATATATCGATATCGAATATAACTCGAAGCCCAACTCCGGACTCTAGAACTTATATTGTTTAGGTACCCTTTTTTAAAATAATTCCTCGCACAACCTAAATAATTGACTAATAAGCTGTTTGGCTTATAAACAACTTCATCCGTTGAAATTTGTAAAAAATAATGCTTGGACCGGTACATCTTAAAAGGAACAATATAAAATCCACGTTTAACCCACTAAATAGTCAAAATCAGACCAGATATGTGATCCTCTCCTTAGCATCGATACATATTTCCCTCGTTGTATAAATCGTCAATGATTGCCTCAGGCAGGTTGAGCGGGGAAATATGGTCCAAAGTTGACAAAATTTCTTTGGAAATATTGTTTATTCTAGAAAATCTATCGAAAATTATTTTCAATAAACAACAACGATTTTAAATATAAAAATGGACAATATGAAATTTCAATGTTGGAAAATGAAAATTCTATGTCTGAAAAACTAAAAATTAAAGAAAATCATATTAACCAAATTAATGAAAAAATAAATAAATATCAGAGAATTATTTGGAAAATAATTTGAAAAAAATATATCTAAAGACGAGAATTTTGGATTTTAATAATAAAATGGAAGAAGTTTCGTTGGATAAAAAAGAAATTTTAGAATCAGAAATTAAAAAGGAATATTCTGAAATGATAAATAAAGGTTATCTAGATAAATCACATAAAAATTAGAGTTTAAACGCCGGCCACAGTACCGGTTTCTGGGTTCGGTAGACCGGAAACCTATTATTTAAGATAAATCCAATTTTTTCAGGTTTTAAACCAAAAACACAGCACGGGTAGGGTAACAAGAAAAAACAGAGGAATGGCCCGGGTATTCGAAAATTTCTAACTCTAATAAAATTAAAATTGTGAAATAAAATTAATGAGCATTCTTATGTACTATAGCATCATAAGTGTTTTTAAATATAATTTAACTGGTTGTGTTAAAATGTAATTTTAAGAAATAAAAATAAAGATTATAACAATTAATTTTTTAAAATATTTATTTATAGAAAAATTTATTTTTCGTCTGGGAATAAAAGAAGCAAAATGGCTATTAGTTGAAATTGCTTATATTTTACAGCGATTAAATTATTACACTTACTATATCAAAAAGAAGCTCCTAAGCTTTATTTATGAAACTCGAAAGCAAAAAATAGTCTTGGAAATGATAAATTCATTAGTTAAAAAATATAGCATTTTCAATGCTTTACAAGAACTTGGAAAGGAAAACATGTTTAAAATTCTAGAAAAAGAGGGAAATAATTTATTTTCTTTAGGTAAATATTTTAACTTTTTTCTTATAAAATATTTTAAATAAAATTTTTAACTAAAAAATTTAACTAGAATCTAAAATTAATTTTTAGATCAAAGCTTAAACAATAATGCTAAAGCATCGAATAAATTAATGACATTATTAAATTTACGAACATTATTAGAATTGTACATTTCATTATCTCAAAAATTGGTATATTTTAATAAAGAATATGATGAAAGGATTAGAGGAATTAACAGCAAAATTCAAAAATGTATAAATAACCATACTGACTGTCTTAAAGTTTCAAAAAAATATCTTAAAAGGAAAACAAATAAAGTAGATCAATTTGAAAATAAATGGAATGAAATTATTGAAAAATTTATTAAAGGAAAAATTGGTGTTGAAATTATAAAAGTTTCATTTCTAGAAAGTATTCAATACATTGGAGTTGATATTAAGAATTTTGAGGATATGGAACGCGAGGGAAAGCAATATAAGCTTAGAATGATAACAGATGAGGTAAATTTCTAAATCATTATATTGAGTTCTCAAAAAAGTTACCGTAGTTACTCTATTATAATGACATGGCATTCTGTTTTTCAACCCCCTATCTAGGGGGCATTATAATAGAGACTGTTATTATATTAGAGACTGGCATATAATAGAGTAAAGATGTTATTTGAATTTATAAATTTTGTTTTATAAGAGTGTGTCAAAACCTCTAGGATTAATTCCATTTTTGATACGATCGGGCAGTTTTTGATAAAATCGACGTTTGGAAATTCGCGTTTGGATTTTGTTGAATCGAACCACAACAAGGCATCCCTGATTCGATAATTCTGAAGAGGTTATAGGCCGGCGGTTCCTTGGCCTCGCGGTGGGTCTACCCATTCCATCATGCATCCAAAATTAAAGAATAAAACCCAAAATAAATTTTTTAAATTAATTTTATTAAGGAAAGAGTAAAAAGAGCCAAAATTATAGAAAATATCATTTATGGCGAGAAATTTTACGGAAATAAGTCGAAAAATGCAAAAGAACTAGGAATAAATCGTGGGTTTGTTCAAATTGTAATCAAACGATTTAAAGAGTTGGGGACATTAGAAAACCGTCCAATACCTCTTAAGAATTATAAAAGAGGATGAGAACTTGATGTGACTCGATATTCGATCGAGATTATTATATTTATCGAGTTCTCCCTAGACGAGCTTTGTTGCGATATCTCGTCTCGGACCTATATCCATTAGATACCGCAGAATATTCATCATTGAGCACAAAATTTAAAAAAAATGTTCATCACTTTCTTTCTATGATTTTTTTATGCTAAATTAATCTTTATACTTTATTTACCTGGTAAATATCAGTGATGGGCAAAATTAAAAAATAAAAAATCGGAAAGGCGAAAAGCTAAATTCTGCCCATCCCTGGTAAATATACAATTTTGTATATTATTTATGTAATAATTAAAAAATGTACTGTAAATAGTTGATTTTTATTTTTTTGTAAGCTGATATCTTCAGCTATAATTTTTATATGATCATTTTAAATTCTTTTAAAAAATGGATATAAAATCTTCAAAATTTTTCAATTTTACTTCTAAATTTTTTTTACTTTTCATTAATATTTATTCAAAGCTAACTAAAAAATTGTATTTTCATGCAACTTTGATTCGAAAATAAAACAATTTTTTTCTACCCAGTTTCTTAGGCATATAAACAGACGTAAATAAAGAATACAGTACTCTTTCGTGTGAATTTTGTGTTTTTGTCCAAAAAATAATATAATATTGCATTTAATGTTAATTTATAATACATTTTAAAATTTCCCACAAATTTTCAGAAATAAAAGTTTACCCATTCTCGCTCTTTAATGAGAACAAATTTAATTAACAGTAAATTAACAAGGGTACAAAGGCAAAAAAAATAATATAAATGTAACAATTCTTTTAACTTATTAGTCATACTGAAGTAAAATAAAATGTACTAGGCTAGAAAAATAAATTTGAATTAGGGTATTAAATTAGGGAATTAGGGTATTATTTTGAATAAAAAATAAATTAATTTATAAATAAATACATTTTTCATTAATCTTTCATTCCTCCAAAAGATTTAGTGAAAATGAATGACTCTATAAATATTCCACATTATAGTCCAAATGGTACAAATCTTTTGGTATGTCTGTTTAAATTTAAAACCTAATTAATCTTTCAGAATTCTCCATTCTTTACAAATAAGGAAGTTCAGAATACATTTATAATCGTTGATTCTATTGCACTGTCATTCCTTGGTCTATTTTCTATGATATCTAACGGATTTCTCGTTTATGTAATGATTAAATACAAAAAGTAATTTTTTTGAATTTTAAAAAGAATTTTCGTGATATTTAAATTCTCTATTATCCACTACACTTGCAAGACCAAAATAAATGGATGGCTAATTCAATGGCTAATCCTTTTGGGTAACCATGTTTCCTAAGTGGACCCTTCGAACTGTAGGTATTAATTTTGCCTTTTCTTGGCAAGAAACCACTGTCGAGAACCTATTGCCAATTTTTGGCTTTTGTATAAATCAGCCGCCTAATGTCTGTGGAATTCTAAACTTTCCCTATTCTCCATTATTGTATTTACTTGTGATAAACTGTTATTATCAGTCTTTAATTTTTTATTAAGAGTACTTCGTTCGAGTTATTTTTATTTGATTGGAGCTAACGCAGTTTGTGACATTATTGTTTCATCTTCTGGACCTGTTACCGCAATTATTTTTGCAACTATAGGACCTTTCCAATTACAGTATAATCAATGTTTGTGGGTTCATATGGGTCCTCAAATATTCTTTAATGCTTCATTTGTGATTGTGTTTCTAATTGCCGCTGATAGATTTATTGCTGTCTTCTTTCCTATTAGGTGGGATTTGTTAAAGAAATTAATCTATAATCAATGCTTATGGGTTCATATGGGTCCTAATTTTTATTTAAAGATATTACCAAATAAAAAATGTTTCACGCTATGTATTCAAGCTTCTTATGCCTGCGTTGTTGATAGGCATTTCACTGTTCATTTATTGTATCAAATGTTATGTGAACAATACTAATATGTAAGCATTTTTTGGTGTAATTAAATCAACCACAAAAGGCTTTTAGCAATTATAGATGTAGTGAGAGTTTTGAGGATTATAAATACTAGGTATTTGTTAGGTATGTGTTAGAGAAGGGCTTTGTATAAAAGCCCTTAGTAAAGTTTAGTATAAAAGCCAGTGTCAGCGTCAGTCTATTTGGATCATACTAGCCCGGCTAGTCCCTGATCTTCGTCGTCTGTTCCACTCCATCCCCACCATTATTGTTATTTCTTTGTGATAAAGTGTTATGTTTGCACGTCGACTTTTGGGACACAACAGTATTAATAGACATGCAGGCTCAGGATTTAAAAGCAAGCTAGACTTGATTGTCTTCCCACTCAGGGCACCATACCTTGAAACTAAATCTCTTGGTATTTTATCAAATAAATGATCATATTAAGTATAATGCGTTGCTCTGCAGCAGATTTATGGCATGACGACTATTTTACAGCTCAACAAGCATCTTGTCTCTCATTTACAATTGCTGCTGTTTTCTGTTATATTGCAATTTGGATTAAAATTCGTTTCAAGAAAAAAGCATCGTCAAATGAAGATGATCGAAAGAATGAAATACTCAAATCTTTGACCATTATTTTTATATTTATTGTTATTGGATGGATTTTTAACATGACAGCGAGGACTTTAATTCATGCAATCTTTTCACAACCAATACTTTCATACATTCTTATGAATTTTACCGATCTTCCTCTAACTTTTATTGGTTTTGCAAATACCTTTATTCTCTACAAATGCAGGTTATTTAACGAATTATTTATGTTATTGTCTGAGTTTGGTTGTTAAGATTTGTCAGATAGTGTCATATGACACACAGACAGATAGTGTCATAAGTGCAAAATATCAACGTTTCCGCGGTTCCATTTCTGCCGTTTTCAACTTTTAAACGGTTCTAGTTTCCAGTTCCTGGTGGTTACATTCGCGGAACCGGGCCATCACCGTTCACAAAGTCATAAAATATGAAAACGATCCTTTATTTTCGACTTTAATTTTTTAATTGGCGAGTTTTGCGCCTCTAATCACTTTAAAATTTTATTTCCATTACTCAACTTCTGTTAAAATAATTTAAAATATAATTTATAGCAAGGATTATCACCGAGTAATCAACAAATGTTTGTTCAAATCGACGACACAAACTCGAGTAATCCAATTAAATTCAAATCAGCTACTAAACAAGAAGTGAAGTAAATGTTATACTGATTTTGAAACAGAAATTTTTCTTATCATTTTATTAAGCTACATTATGTTTATTCTCTCAGATGTAAGCATGGATCGTTATGTTAGTTGGGATCAATTTAATAGTTTAAGTTAATGCATCTTTTCATTATGGCTTTCTTAATACTATGAATATTTTTCTGATCTTTAATATTAAATTTTATTAAATTGTATTTACAAGTTAAATATACAATTTTAAATATTGCTTTCTGGATAAATAATAAAAATACTTATAATTATAGAGGTTTGGTGAGAAAGGTTAAATATACATAATTAGTCCTTCCCCGTAAACGGCTCGATTAATTATAATCTAATACAGAACTAATATTGAGAGAAATTAAGGCGAGTTCAATAATCAACAGGAATGAATGAAGAAAGAGAGCTTTTTTCTTCATAAGATAATGTTTATTTTTAATTTTTGTGGAAATTTTTAATGACATTATATTTAAAAAACAAAAGAATATTTTACATTATCAATTTATAAAATAATTTTTATCCATTCTTATCTGATACGTGTTTGAAAGAAAATCCTGCTTCAAATCCGTTTACCTGAAAATTAGCCTTTAATAGTTTAAATTTATCATATCCCACCTCAATATATTCTGTTGCACTTAAAGGAATTACCGTAGGGTAAAACAATTCAGTCAAATTTTCTTCAGTTTCTATTTCAGATTTTATTACATTTGCGTAATGCGGGTATTCGGGTATTCGTATGATGGTAGGGTAAATGCTCAATATAATTCTTTCTCCTTCATTGAATTTTGCGCTAGGTTGGCAGAAGCCAGGTAAGCCATAGATCCACAATGTAATGTTGTAATATTTCTGTTAATATATAAAAATCCTAATACACCCGACTTATTTTTTGTGCCCATGGGATAAGAGTTATCCTGATATTATACCCCCTACAAGAACTATCACAATAGGTATTAAATCATTGGGAGTGAAGTTGGGCAGTGGAAGTTATTTCGAGGCTAACAATTTTCTTATTCCATTCCTTTTTTTTTAACCATGAAAAATAAATTTGTTTTAACCTTGATTCACTGCCTCGGAACGGCCAACTGAGCGCGGCCAACTTAGCGCCAGCCAGGTTTGATCGGTCATAACTTTTAAAGCCTTATCGAGGGCTTCGAAGGTATAAGATTTATTCAGATTGGATAATAATTAAAAAGTTATGACCTCAAACCTGGCTTGGCCGCGCTCAACTGACCCCAACCCTCACTGCCTCCCTCCCTTATTGAACCTCACTCTAATGCACTGTAGCATAATAAATGTTATAAAAATCCATAAATACTCACAACGTAAGAGTTTAAACATGATTTATCTTTATTTATCTTCAATTGGAAAACGGTAGTTCCAACTAAATTAAAAATTAATTAATATAAATTAAATCGTATAAAACTATGTTCATGCTGTTTAATAGCTCCATGAAGGAAATTGATTTCTATAGTTTCATTAAATCCCACTGGGATTCTTCCATCAATAATTATTTTGCCACCTATTTTAAGCCTTTCATCAAATGTAAAAATATTTGAAGGCAATCCAGATATATTATATTTATTAAAAAGATTCTGACACCTTGTAGTATTTTTTTCATCATCGTCAAATGCTATATCGTAAATGTTGCCGGTGATCTAAAAGAAATTTTAAGAAAATAGTCAACTCTCGACATAACAAACCATTAGAATAAGGAACCAGAAGTTCGTTAAACCGAAGAGTTCGTTAATTATATTTGTCAGTTTCGTTAAATCGAGGGGTCACTATATCGAGAGTTGACTTACATAAATAAGCATAATAAAATAGCTTCAGAAATTATTAATTTTTGAAGAAAATTTTATATCAAAGAACTATTTCGAATCGAATCATATCACAGAAATAGATCAAGAGTCTTTACAGGTCATATAATAGATAAAATTAGTAATAAAATACACCTCTGAAACCATTTATAATTATGTAATATCTAAGGGTGAACAGGAAAACCAATTTCTATTTAGGACCGATATAATGGTTGAACCAAAAATTTTTTGAAACAATATTTAAAACATACCATGACATAATTGGCAGCCCATGGAGGCAATGTGTCGTAATTAAGTATAATGTGATCAGCACCTTCATTTATAATAATTCTGAAAAAATCTTTGTCTGCATATATTAACACAACTATTGGAACACCAGTTTGTCCAATTGGATTTTTGTACCATTCTTGTGTTCTAAACTCCGAATGCCGTGTATATCTTTCCACACGCAAAAATGCTTGGCTAGTAAATCCAGCATTCATTTTAAGAGTTTCATCAAATGTAAAATTTAATTTAAATAATATGTCGCCATCTTTGAAAGATAATATTTTAGAAAACATTTATTTTCTTTATACTTATTATTATTATTATTTTAAACGTAAGTTTTCTTGACATAAAACAAGAGTATGGTTGTCTTTTGGTTTATATAAACAGAAATGATAAAAATCCACTTTTTGGTCCAAAACTACAACCATACCCAAGAAGCAAAGCTAAAGTTTACAAGTTTCAAAAGTAGTTTTTAGTCCCCTGGGGCCTATTACTCACCCATAGGAAATTGGAATAAGAAATTAGAAAAATCGGCAATTTTCCTCATTTCAGTTTCTCCAGTTTTTTATTCCAAGTTCGTATACTTCGAGAATTGCTCTCTTGGAAGTTAATTTTTCCAACTTCCTATTCCAAGTGTCAAATTGAAAAAGTGGATAGGCTCCTGGAAGAATATTTAGAATAGTCGAGAAAGAGAGTTTTTCATAATGGAAGGTCTTGGACAGCCTTAAATGTAAAACAAAATAAGTAAATCCACTTACAATATGCATCAACTTCGCTCGTATCGTGTAATAATAGTACTTCAAAGGATCTGTGTCCAATCATATCACTTGCACTTGGAACTTTTCCCTCAAAACATGTAAGTTTTCCAAAATCTTTCATTTTTATTCTTCGCTTATATTTTCTTAGTGGCATTAGTGGTAAATATATATCTATGCTTTTATAATCCAATAGCTGAATATCTCCATTTATTCCATTTATCTTAATTTTAGGTATTTATAACGTTAATTTTATTCTTAAAAGTTAATTTCGGTGTCGTGTTTAACGGTCATTTACAACAGTGCCTAAGCCTTCTATTCCATTCCAACCATATGATAAATGGGTACTTTTCGGTTATATGCCTTTTGACCATTTTTAATCTCTATGAGAAGGAAGGAAAAGAAAATAAAAATGTGGGCATATAACCGAAAAGTACCGATAAATGTTCTAAGTTCTCTCTCTAATCACGGATTATCTCAAGTAATTTATTTTGCTTAAGTCCTAAGTCTTATAAACACTATCTACCTGTTGATCCGTGTATGTTTTCACTTCATTTTTTGTAAGATTAACTTCCAATACAAATATAGTTTTACCAACTGCAATAATTCTGTTATTATATAGAATTAACAAAAAATATAACCGTAAGAATTATATTCATTGAAATCTTTTTGGAACGTTATATTAAACCAATCAGTATTATTATTAATCATGCAACGAAATCGAAACAGAATAATGTCGGTTTCAATTAGTTTTACTCCAATTGTATATGGCATTTGGACAGTTTGTCCCATTTTATCAGCAAACTAAAAATACAGAATAAAAGCTAGCAAAAGTTTAGCTAGGGAATGGAACTTCGACTTAATGGCAGTTATTGCTTCGGTCACCATTTACAGGCTAATGAAAATTTTGCCAAAATATGGGTGAAATTCATAGATTTTCTTAAAAAATGCCAAAATTTTTGACTAAATTACCAAAAAATGGCGAATATGGAATATGGATGAAAACTCAAAATATGGAAAAATATGGAAATGAAGAACCATCCTAGAAGCTTCAAACCAAGCTATAAACATGTTTTTTGAACGTTTCATTACTTTCTTAGTTCAGGAAAAAATATGGATTTCCATATAATCTCGAGCCTTAATTATAAGTAACCATACATTTCAAAAGAATTCTTACCCAATAAATATCTTCTTCTTTAAAAATTTGGACATTTATTGGGGTGATTTTAACAAAATCCCCATGAATTAGAAGATGAGCGTTTTGCGTTTTTTCAAATAATTTTCCATTCCACCAATCTTTCGGAAATAACTTGTAGTAAAAATTTGGAAACCCCATAACTAAAATTGAGGTCAACACAAAATATTTGTTTAAACGCATTGTTATAAGTATCTTTGCTGATATTTCAAGTAAATTAAACTTGTAATCTTTAGAATAACTGACGTTTTTCTCCATCTAAAATAAAAAAAATTTACAGTTTTATCCACACCTAGGATAGTTAGTGTGATTATAACAATAGACCGGACTAGAGGTCCGATCGAGATATTTCGCGATATATATCTCGATAACAGAGATTTTTGAATGAGATCTCGTTTCATTCCGACAATTATATCTCTATTTAGACTTCCCGTTTTTCATTTTCCTATTTTTATAAACAGGTCAACTTTTCTAAAATCAAAGAAAAATAATGATCCTAAAATCATATAAATTGCTAATTTTACAAAAATAATACAAAATTCCCTTAAATTTAAAAATTGGGAATATATTAGATGATTTTTTCGTTTATGACTGGTATTATGGTGATTTATATATAATAACCATTGGGACTATATCCGTGCTTTTAAGGGAGCTCCCCTTATATTCAAGTCTAGCTGGGAAGCTGTATTATAGCCGTGATTGAGCATGATCCCTTTGAAATATAAAGATTTACCTCAAAAAATTCAATCACACTTTTATTAAAATTTATTTTGAGAAGACTCTTTTTATCATCTTCAAATAATTCAATTAAGCCAAAATTCCCTAAAGTACTTGTCCTCATGTTAAATTCAACAACTTTTTCTTCTTCGTTAATTTTGAACAAAGGATGTATTAAATGATTAGTAAATCTTTTACATATTTCATTGTTATTATCATCTTTTGATTTATATTTCATGTATTTTTGTGGTAAAATTGAAGAAGTTGTTCTTGGGTTCTTGAACTATTATAAATTTTGTAAAATTATTAAAGGTATGATTTTTTGATTGTCATGGTCATTTTATTTATATTTTTGTACCCTAAATCAATGTGGCCCTTTTGTCGTATTTCTGAGGTATTTTTCGCAGATTTTGACTTTTTCCGACATTTTTTACTTTTCGCACATTAACCGCTTTTTTATAAATTTGTAACATTTCGCCAAATAATTTCATTTTGCCAAAAAGTTATTTTAAAATTTACTTATTTTAACGTATTTTTGTGGAGCTGTTCTGCATTTTGGTGTTTTGGAAAGGTCCACACTGTCTTAAATATAAAATCCATATCTAACATGATTTTTGGCATGTGAAATATCTTAGGAAGGATCACATTAAATAATATCGCAAATCTAAGTCCCAACGTCAGCTGTAATCGAATATAAACTTTTTTTTTGATCTTACAAATTAGTTTTGTATTTCATTCTCTTCAAGTGGAAAAAGAAATAAATAAAAGTTTTTAATATGCTTACCCAAACATTCATATCACAAAGACAACCCCGATAAAAGAACAAATGCAACGATCGTTGAGCATCTGAAGGTAATAAATCCAATCCAAGAGACCAAAGACCAGTGTATTTATGGAGATATGAACCTTTGTTTGCATTTGAAAGAAATTCATTCTTAAAGTTTTCATCACTGGGGAAGATTGTTTCATTTATCTTTACGTACTTTATCTTGCCTTCAGCTGAAATTTATAAAATAAAATAAGATTTTTAAATTAATTACGAACGTCCGATGTAAGCTGTTGAAAAAATCCTTGTAATAATGTCTCCTTTCTGTCCAAATTCAATATTGAAAAACAGCTTATTTTGAAGTTGATAACTAAATTATTTTTATTTGTAATTATAACATTTAGAAGATATTAAGATTATTCGGATAAAAGAAAAATAAAAATTGTCAATAATCCATAAAATTTTACATAAGTAACTCCAAAATTTTCGGAATTTTCGGTCCTTTATTTTAGAAACTATGACAATATAATTCGGTTTTTAAAAATAACAAATTGTCGAGGTTTATCGACTATATATTCTTAATTAATAGACGAAAAATTCTGAAATTTTTAGAGAAGTTTTTCAATGATATGTTCGTCGGTTCTATGAAATTCTTCGGATAGAACAGAAATTCGACCGAAAATCCTCATTGTCGGTTATGGTAAGAATAGACAATCCCAGCCAAGGATATTAAAGAAATTGGAGAAAATTTTCCCGAAATTTTTATTGAGAAAATTATGTTATTCATTACATTCTATTAGTTATTGACAAATAAATAGTTGTAATAAAATCATTTCCAATGTAATCAGTTGTAACCATAATACCATGCCAAGTAGAATATCCAGGCTGTCCAATAGAACATTTGTTTTTATTTTTAATCTGCCCACAAAACTTTTTACGATTTTCTTCACATTTGTCGGTAACATTATTCTTTAATATTTATTTTTATATTAATTTTAAAAACATTCAAATTTACTCGTTTTGTTTTAATTCTATAAGGAATTGAAGGGATTGTCCCATTAGATGTTTTATCTCCACTTAATTGACTTGGGTAGCAAATAAGTAATCTAAATGATTTGATAAATATATAATTATTTATTTTTTTGTCAATTTACTCGTCACATAATATATCAGCAAATCTATGGAAAACCAAACCAAATGAACCATGTGCTCGTTGACCGGGTCGAAGCATGCATTGATCCATGCTTAAGTACGGGATTCTGTGGTGACTGCCAGAAAATTCGTTTAGGTGAATGCTAAAATTTAAATGAATATTTATATTTATTTTGATTTTCATCTAAATTTGAGGTACAAATTTATAAATAAACTGAAATGAAAGGCATGGAGGTACATTTCTTTGCCAAAATATGAATAAAATTTTAAATTAACTTCCAAAATTTTGACTATATTTCATCGAAATATTGATGAAATCTAGAAATGGTATTTTTCATAAAAATATTACTAAGGAATATCTTCAATATCCTCCTTTTGATTTTCATATCCATCAGTTATATTCTCATTCACAGCAAATACATAATATTTTATTAAATTCAATTTAAGCAAAATAAAATAAATGAAAATAATTTTGTAAATTTTAATTGTTGTTATTATCATTTTAAATATTTTAAAAATTTAATTTAAAAAATATTGTGTAAAATAAATTAAATGAAAGTAATATTCTTACAACATTAATTTTTAACAACTATTTAGTTATATTTGGTGAATCATAAAATGCATATTTTTTATTTAGAATTTATTTTTTATTTGAATTTACTAAATAAATATTAATCATTAAAATTATTGATATACCAAGTTATTAGCTGATCTTTATCTGATTTTTATGAAAAGAAAATCAAGTGTTTTTGTTACGTCCCAATTGTCGATGTGCGAGAGTACTTAGTGCCTTATAACAAAGGATAATAATACTCAATAAAACTTAACTATTGTAAACAACAAAATCTTTTATTTAATATTTTTGATTTTTACGTCTGGAACGTTGCCTAAATATTTTCGGTTAATCCAATTTTTAAAGATCCGGTTTCCTGTTAAGATTTTTAGTCAAATACCTTTTACTTTGGGAGGAATTTTTAAAAAGTAGTCATTGTTAGAAATTATCGATTTTTAAATTTTCATATTTGCTTAATTTGCAAGTATAATATACAATTGTACTTATTAGATTCTTAATTAATTGTATATATTTATAAATTTTGAAGGCCTCCAGTTTTTCTATAGTATTTTTGGAAGCTGTTATCAACAGCTAGCTTTTTTTATTAAACAGTATAATAATTATAGGGGCCTGTTTTGTTTTTACTTAATAAATAATTTATTCTTTACTTTTATTTTAATTCATAAATAAAATTAGAAAGCTGTAGACTTTTGCACGTACGGAGATTTATTTTTTGGAAGTCGCATTTAAGCAGACTAAAGATTCATCGGTTAAAGATTCATCGATTCATCGGTTGGTTTTTTAGTGCCGCAGGCGAAAATTTTGAAATTTCGTGTCTCACTGACAATAAATCTACAATTTTCTTCCCCGAATTTAACCAAAGATTCATTAAAAAATTTTTAACTTTGCCCGTTATTAGGGGGTTATTTTGGCGGAAGAGAGCCAAAAAAATCGGAAGCGGAAGAGTCAAAAAAAACGGAATTCGGCGGAAGAAGGAAAGAGCAATATCCCTGAATATGTCCTCTCTGATAAACCCTCTCAAAATTTTGAAAACAATTTTTTTTTTCGTACATTACAGATCAATATAATTTTTGGTAAGACTATCGCTCACACAACAAAAAAACATGTTTTTCTAATGTTATAAAATGCGCTGAGTTCAAAAATCACTATAAAAGTGCTCAAATCGGTGCTTATTGACATTTTTTCAAAGTTGAAAAAATTAATTTTCCCGCGCGGGTTCGAACCCACGACCCCCAAATGCAATTAAAAATAAAAATCGAATATGTAAATGAAGTCTTATTCGAAAGAGCCAGCCGAGCTGAGTCGAATAACATTGAAATCAACGTGTTTGGATGATTTTGAACAAAGTTATGACCATTTGAAACTTCGCAGAAAATAACGTTTTTGTGCTGCTCCGTAGGTAGGTTGGGCATGGTCTTCGCTACACGATGGCCGTGCTTCGCTGGCGGCCGTGCTCGCTTCGCTCGCGGCGGCCGTAGCGAAGCGGCGGCCGTCGTTCCGCTCGACATGCCCAACTTTCTCCGCAGCGGCAAAAACATCTTTTCGCGAACACTGTATATAAGGGTTACAACAACTGCTCATAACTTTGTTCAAACTCGTCCAATCACGCTAATTTTGGTGTCATTCAACTCAGCTTGAAGAGCTCTTTCGAATAAGCTATTATTTACATTTTCGATTTTTTGACCCCAAAATTCAAAAAAAATCAGCTTACTCCCCCCTTTGCTTTTTCGATCTTCAACCTTCAAAAAAATGTCAATAAGCACTGTTTTGAGCACTTTTATAGTGATTTTTGAACTCAGCGCATTTTATTACATTAGAAAAACATGTTTTTTGTTGTGTTCGTGAGCGATAGTCTAGCCTAATTTTTGAAAAAATATACATTTGAAAAGAATCTTGCCCTATTAATTATCCTGGAATATCGTATATTTAATTATGTTGAATAATTATTGATTTTAATGTATTACACAGTATTAATTACTTAAGTTGTATTTCACAGAAGAGCAGTACAAGATCTAAATTTACAACTTACTTTTGTCGTTGAAGGTATTATTTTTGGGGGCAATGCTCGATCATTGCTAATCATTAGGGCTGTGAATAATATGCATGACAAAATCTTGAAATATGTATTACAATATATATGAAAAAGTTTAAATTATGTATGAAAATATGAAAAAATTCCAAAATATGTAAGCGAGTGATTGGACAATAGGCAAAAGCTTAGAACAAAATAATCTCAGATCTACCAGATAAAATTAAGAATTATACCTAAGTTAGTTCAATTAAAAAAAAGAAAAAAAATTAAAATTTATGATTACAATCAGAAAATAAAAAGATTTATTTTTAAGGTAATACACGATATTAATAATTCAAAATTTTTTTGGAGAAGAGCAAAATATTTTTATATTATAAGTTGTACAAAGGTCCATTTGAAATTTTTTGCAAGCAATGCTTGATCATTGCTAATTATTTTTCGTTTTTCACCAAGTCAAATGAATTTGAATCTTTGTGATTGGGTTACGTTAAATGAGTTGATCGAATTAACTAGAGGTGGATCGAAATTAAATTTTAAAATTCGAAAATCAAAATTTTGAATCATAGGGACTAGTAAATACACTGTATTAATTAATCTAAACTACTTAGACGAAAGAGCAACTTATCCAAGTCTCTATATAATCAACGAAGCCAACTAAAATTTTTTTGTAAGCAATCATTGCTAATTATTATTTTTTATTATTTATTGCATCTCAACTTGTTTAGATAAGAAACAAAAAATCCACATATATTTACTTATTGTATTTAAGTTACCTTACAAGATATTAAATAATTAAATAGTGTTTAACAAAAGAATAAACTTATTCCATGCTTGTGCGCTGTCCGGCTTAAGAAGACTGAAATTTTTTGGAAGCAATGCTCGGATCATTGCTAATTTTTTGACTCTTGTACTGATTACAAGTCCAATGAAATTTTATGAAAAAAATTCAATTTACTTAAATTCAAAAATTCAGAATTCAAAATTTTCCTTGATTAATCAAAATTGATTAATCATTTTTTTTCAAACAATCATAAAGAGGACTTTAACAAACTATTGGCAATTAGGTTAGAAAATTATCATTTTACAAAAAACGTTAAAAGCCCCATATTTTTAATTAAAAAAATTTCTAAAAAATTATCTTTATTCTTTACATATTCTACAAAAATCAAATATCATCAAATTCCCTTAAAATAAATTAAAATTTAGTCTAAAAATTTTTAAAAATACAAATTTACCAATTATTTAGTTCAGTTTTTCCAATTCCAAAAATTTTTATTTCACTATTTGCTTCTACTTTTGATCCAATATTTTTCATTACAAATTTGTTTATCAACACTTCTTTTATTTCACCAAATTTTTCATTAAATTTAGATGTCAAATATTGAATATTTTCAAGAAATTTTTGATTAAATTTAATTCCCAAAAGCCAGGAATTGCAAAAATGTTTTCTAAAAAATTATTAATTAAATAATATTTCTCATTAAAAATATTTACTTTTCTTTAATTTTAATTCCACATTTTTCTGTTTTTAATCCTAAATGACAATAATCAACTTGTTCAATCTTTTCTAATTGTTCAACTATTTCTGTATGTAATTGTGATTCAATAAATGAACAAAAATGTTCTTGCCTGACTTGAACTTCTGTAATACAGGAAACAACAATATAATTATTGTACTGAATTAATAATAATTAAATTAGTAATTTTTTAAAAAATCTTAAGATATTAATAAGAAGAAGATGGCCTAATTTTTTACATTTGGAGCTCTTTAAGTTCTTTTAAATAGGTTCTTTTAAATAGGTTCTTTTAGGTTCTTTTAAATAGGTTCTTTTAAATTTTAGGTTCTTTTAAATAATCTATGTACATATCAAATAGCTCTTCATTTTCTTGAATATAATTCGAAATATTTCCATCTTGTTTCTCTTCATTTGGAATTTGTTTTTCATTATTTTTAATGATTAAATCATTCTTAGTTGCATTAATTATAATAAAATAAAAGAAAAATAAATAAAACATTGTATTAATTATTCCCTAAATTTATTTAAATCATATAATATGTTTACTTTACCAGTTCATTTTAGGGGAGATCCACTGGATATTTAAAACAGAGAGACACAAAAGAGAAAGCAAATCACTGCGCAGTACATTTAGAGCACTTGCGAAAGTCTAGAAAGCAATTCCAACAAGGTCGCAGGTTCGATCTTTGCCTTGCTACACCTTCATTGATTTTAGAGCTTCGCCGTTTCCTCGTGAAACATCGGGTTTTTTTTTGGTTTCTTTCTGAATCCTGCCATTATCTTCTAATTATTAACAGAGTATCTTAAAAAACTTAAAAACAGGGCATATTTTTAGGGGTTTTACATGTTCATTAGAGCGTTCGTTCATAATAGATTATGTTATGCATTAGAATACAGTTAAATAATTTTTATTTTATAAATTTATTATTTTGTTTCCCTATAAATTTAATGAATAATAATTTTGAAAAAATAAATTTTTAAAAAAGTCTAATGAAATGGCTATATAATTTGGCGGCAGTGTCTTTTAAAAATATTATGCAATTATTTATGAAATAAATATTCGTTTCATCTAGCCGATTAAACGTTTTCATTTATGCGTTGAAAGATGTAATTAAATAATAAATATTGTGAAATATTTCAAAGGGTAAAGTGCAACAAATTTATTTTCATGTTAATTTTAAAAGAAAATAACCGTTTATATAAATTGTGTCTGGTTATTTATTTTGAAATTATTTTTTTAGAAACCCAAAAAAATCACATAAAATAGTATATAACATTTTTGTATGTTTACTTGCTGAAAGGATATTAAATTTTTTGAAATTTTCAAAAAATTTTCTAAAAATATTTCTTTTAAAATTTTAGAGTATTATCTACGCGTTTGACTCCTATTATGGCTTTAATACCAAATATCCGAATGGATTTTAGCAATTTCAATTTTCATGACTTTATACATTGCTTGGTAATAATTTGGCAACTACTTGTTTGTAAAATGCAAAGTCTTCTCAAGTCTCGGGCCTTCTGCCCTCGAACCACAATCATTTACTTCTGCATTATTCTTCGACTCAGCGGCGTCGAACACACTCAAATACTTGGCAAGAGACAAAATTTTATGACTTATTGTTAATGTGACAGCTAATGGAAATAAATCTAAAGATACGATTTTGCTTAGTTTACTTCCTTTGGGCAAATGCTTATTGCAATTGTTGATATAAATATATATTTGTTTTATATATTTAAAATTTGTAAATTATAAGTAGAATCATAAGTCTTAATTAGTTAAGAGCCCAACGCCCCCAGGAAATTTCGCTTGAATTGCAAATTAAGTATATTTCATTCATCCCTAACTTACTGATAACTTTCATTATATTTTTTCACTTTATTACTTAACTTTAGATAAGCATATATTTCACTAGCCTCTGAACATTGTTTCCCTGGCAGTATCTACACAAATGTTATGGAGATCGGAATTGTTGTAATATCAAACTGGCTGTTACTTTGGGCCTGCAAATCATTTATAATTAAATTAATTCAAAGCATTCTCCAGAAAACTTCACAAAAAAAATTATAGGATCAATGAAGCATACATCAGAAATTATACATAATGGTCAAACGAAAATTAAAGTGTTGCCGGCAAATGCAGTAAAAATGAAAAATACATATATATATATGTTTTATTAATCACTTATTGTTTGAAAATACTTGATAATCCTATTTTATGCTTTAAATAAGTGTCCGGATTATGTTCATGTGATTAATATTTTGTTGCTATTGAATTTCAATATACATAATTGGAATACCATGGGAAAAGAAATTTAGCTCTATAAATATTTATTCTATTTAATTCACGAATATGAATTCATTAAAATTGTATTCTACATTAAATTAAAAATTATTTTAATTTATTTGCCTTAACCAGAACCAGAGATGGATAGAATTTCGATTTCGGCGTACGATTTTCGAAAGTTTTAAAAAATTTTCCGGGTATTTGAACCTCTATCTGTTCGTCTCAACTACAGATATACGACATCTCCTTATATTATACCACCTAAATATAACCGGAGTCTACTTTACATTACATATATAATCTAATTCGTAATATATATTATAATTATCAATTTTTATTATTCATTTTTAATTATTTGTACTGCTACGTCTTGAATTATTTAAATAATTATCAGGTAGTTCAACAGCAACTAGCGTAGAATTACGTTGAAGAGGATTAATGTTATATTGTGTAGTTGTAGTTGAAATAACTTCTTGTTGATTTTCGTTACACATTCCTATCTGAATTAAAAAGAATAATTTAAGGGCAGTGGTTAATTATAAAAAATTCAAGAAATCATAGGAGAAAACCTCTAGAAGAGGAAAACCTTTGAGGTGAACTTGTATTAATACCTAAGGGGATGATTAGGATTTTAAAATAAAGTGTTGAAATTTGTTTCAGTTATTCGAATTTTTTACGATTAATCCGTTTGTAACATTTGATTTGCTTAATTTACAAGGATAATATAAAGTTTTGAATTATTGTATATTAATATATTTATTTAAATAAAAATATGTGTGGATGGTAATTCGAATTCATTTCTGTATTTTTGGAAGCTGAGTATATCTCTAGCTATTTCTCTTAATTATAATTTTACTAATACCCAAGTTCTTTTCCGAATGCCCAAACTATGGTCAAAAATCAACTCGATTTAATTAAAAATTTTGGTCTTATTTGATTGATTTTTAGTGTTTGGTTGATTAAATTTTTGTTCCTAATGTAGGTGTAATTTTTAGTTGAGGATGTGTGAGAAAATTTAGTTACCACATTCCTTAATTCTGTAATATAAGGATTAAAACTCAAAATTCGAAATGTTATGCTTCATATTTTTTAACTCCAAAAATTAAATTCATCACCTCATTTGCAGAATAATAATTTTTGATTTCAAACTTATTTCCTTCATTTTGATTTACATTAACCTTATTTTCATTATTTTCACAAAAATTTATTTCTTCATTTTCTTCACCTATTGTACTTTGTCTTTCCCTCAATGAATTTTCGGCACGGACAGAATTAGCTATTATTGATGCCTTTCTGCTTTGCTTACTTGATGTTGGTAAATTTACATAAAATGGATATTTGTTTGTAAAGTTTAGCTAAAAATAAATTATAATTTAATTATATTAAGGGCTCCTCTAAATAATGGCTGATAAAATAATTATTTTTGAGGGCGTTGGGAGGGAAGGAGGAGGTTGGGGTAAGGGGAAATTTCTTATCGACGGTCGGGTAAATACCGTATTTTCTCAAATAATTACCCTGGGTAATTATTTTTTCAACCTCTTGCTTGAGAGAGTAATTAGTAATTATTTGAGTTTATTAGATAGGGTAATTACCCCTAATTGTGAGTGGGTAATTATTGTTTCAACCTTTCTCTGGAGGGGTAATTATTAGGGAGGGGGTAATTATTTAGGGAGGATAATTATTTGAGAAAATACGGTAACGAAAAGGGGGTTCAACTAAAACCATTAAGATAAATGATAACCTGACTATCGATACAAAAACATCTGTTAAAATCTTCTCCAAAAAATTGTTGCCCTAATTTAACTGTAACCTAAAAATTTTTTCCTGCCATTTAAAATTATAATTCTAAACCTCTTTTCTGTTTGGCATAAATAAAACCATTGAAGTTTTTTCTTTTACCAAATCTTTCCCCTCTCCATTTTCAGAAAAAATAGCAGCTTCGATTGCAGCTTTTGTAAAAGTATTTTGATTGACTAATTTAATGTCAGTTAATGGCGGTACAGCATCAAGAAAACGCAATTTTCTTTGTGGAAGACTGCCAATAATTATAGGCACATTTACTTCCATTGAGTCCACACCTTATTTTATTTTTAAATATTTTACTATTTGAAGATGTTTCTCTAAAGATAAAATGTTTAGAAAAATGCAGTTATTTTTTGGGGCAAAACTTTCATTTCAAATGTTCCATTTTAACAAAACATTGTTTAAATAAAAGACTTTTTTTAAACATGTTATCTAGGAACTTATATTGTTTAAGTATTCTTTTTTTAAAACACGCTCCTCATTTTCCTTCTCAATCACCTTCATGCCCTTCTTTTTCTCACTTCAATTTATTCTGATGCAATCTTTTTTTATCCGTTTTCTCTTACATAACTTCGGATCTTTCGAGCCTAAGTGAGAAAAAAGAAGGGCATGAAGGTGAGTAAGAATGAAAAGGAGCGTTTTTTAAAAAGGATAATTAAAAAATATAAGTTCCGTTAGCTATATTGTTACACCATAATTACAGACTTTAATTCTTATTAAAAACTCAAATAAAAAAGTACCATCAGTTGTCACGAAAATACAAAGTTGGTAGTTAATATTTATGAAACGTTCCTTATTTTCAATGTTTTTCTCGTTTATTATCGGTTGTTGCGCAGAATTTCTTCTTTTACATTTATTTATTAATTCGATACTTATTTTACGATTTGTGATAAATTTATTTCCTTCTGTTGTTGCAGCAACTGCATAACACGTTTCGGGATCAGAGCCGTCTAGGGCATATGAACTAAAAATTTTAATAGGACTAGCTTCGTTAGAATCTTGTTATATTTGGAAATAATAAAGAATTTATTTAAATATTTACCTTGGTGGCAGAGGAGGTAGTGCAAAATAACGGACAAATTTAAGCCTAAAAATTGCTTTATTAAGGAAAGATTGATAGATTATGTGGACATGAAACATAGGAATTTTATGTTTTTCTCCTATTTCCTATATGATATCAACCATTGATTCTATTCTATTAGGTTTTTAAAGTTAAAAAAAACGTTGATCCAGGGTCCACAAATAAAGCAAGGCTGTCTTCATTAATGTCATTTACATCTGTCAAATCCGAATTTTTGTTTTGATTTTCACTGTTAATCACAACTAATTGCTGTAATTTTGCGGCGACTTTATCAACACGCCTATCTGTTCGATTATCTATTTTGCCTATAACAATTTCTAATTTTTATTTAGTATAATAACCATTTACCCTCAATAACAATATTTTCTCCACCTACAAAAGCAACCCTATTAATTGAGAAATGCAGACGAATCTGTCCTCCTGTACAAGAAAATAACCCAAATTTTTTGACAATATGTTGGACATATGGTTGAAAATAAAATCGAGGCATTCGTGCTAAATCGAAGCAATCAACAACTGTAAAACCACATATTGTCTTTGCTTTAAGCTCTTCTTCATTTTCTGAAAAAAAAGTGGCAACATCAATAATTATGTGTGGAATATTAAGGCTATAAACTCAAAACTTTATTCGAGTTTGTTACGTCCGCAGACTAATAGAATGACAAAGAGACTAATAACAACAGTTTATCATATTTATTATTTTTTTTAATGGTGTAATTAAATCAACCACAAAGGCTTTTAGGCACTTAAATGTGGAGGGGGAGTGTTAAGGATTTACATATACTTGTTAGTAGATGTGTCAATACCTTTGCCGGCTCGGGATTTACAAGCAAGCTAGACCCAATTGCCTCCCCACTCATGGCGTGCCACCTGTGTAAGTGCTATACAGGAATACACTAAACCGGCTAATTTTATCTTCTAATTTTATCATATATATACATAGTTTTCAACAGAGTTACTCAAAAGACGGTCCTCAAAATCGTGTCACGAAATAAAGGCAAAATTTGACCCCTTTAATAGAATTTAATTCATTTTTTCTCTTTAGACAATACCTTCCACAATATTAGCCTCTAAACATTAATACTTACTATTATTTTTATATAACAATTCCAACTGTACAGTATACAAAACTGAAACACTTTTACTCTCCAAACTAGTTAGAAGACCTCTTTGAGGCAATCGAATCTAAAATTATTTTAACATATTCTTCTAAATTTATTCTATTTACCTTAAATTTAATTGTTTTAACCTCCCCAGCTCTAACAGCTGTAGCTGACAATTCATTGCTTCCTTCATTAACAAGTAGATTAGCTTCCATAAATAAAAATGTTTCTTTAATTTGTTTATATTTAATTATATTTTGTTTATTTTCTTCCTTCATTCTGGCACTTCCAGAAACTAACATCATTAATTTATTTATGTGAAGAGCATCATCATTTTCTGCTGAAGAATGTGAACATTTTTGAAAATTAATTAATTTGTTTGTATTTTCATTAAATATTGTAGAAGCTATTATATAAACAGATCCAGCTATAACATCGCCTGGGGCAAAACATGCATCTTTTTCCTCCAATTTAATATTAAAACGTTCCAAATGCACTGGAGGAATCTTAAATATTCAAAATTATTTTATGCAAATTTTGTTTATTAAAATTATTAAAAAATTTGTTTATTAAACTTAGTTTTTATATCTGGCCAAATTTTGAATTAAATATTACCGCCAATAATATAGCTATGAACATCGTTCAAGCTTACAAAAATAATACCACGCTTCTTCATGAACCGGATAGGTTTTTCAAATTTTATATTTCATAAATTTAAAAACTAATTATCTAATACTGTAGAAACTTTTCTCTTTTGGTAAAAACTCTTCAAACAAAAAATCAAAACAGATGAGAACAGTGCGTGTCCGGACAATGCGTCAGTGGATGATGCGTCAGTGGAAAATGCGTCAGTAGACAATCGGTCAGTGACCGGACAATGCGAGAGTGGACAATGCGTCAGTGATTATAAAGGAATAAAAATCAGGTACCTGTATATCAGGTACCTGTCTTGGGTCGAGTTTCGAATCAAGAAAGAGTCCGGTTTTCGGGCAACCTGCTATTTCACAAAATAACATCATATTTGTCACATAAATTCACAATTTCTGACTTTCCTTACTCTAACTATTTTATAAAAATCAAAATTACATTTCTAGGCTGGCAACAAGGACGTATATAATGTCTACGTGGTAAAATTGAAGGAAGAGATTGTCTTTTTTGATTAGAAATAAAAATATTCTCTTCAATATTTGCCAAATCTTCATTACTTTTCGTCATTTCTTCTCGAACTTTTGTCGCATACATTTTAAAAAATTTAAATTTAAATATTTTATTTCAAGACAATTTTTAAAATAAAAATGAAAAAATCTTTTATTTATTCCAAATAAATGCTATCCGTTCTAAATTTTTTCTTTCCTTTATTTCCGGCAATTTAACGGGTAATTTTCATCTATCCAGGTGATGTAAATGTTCTATTTTTTTGTATGACCTGAATGGATTTAACTGAAGGGGAAAATTTTAGAAAGTTTTAAAAATTGATAAAAAAAAATTTGCCAATAATGCAAAAAATTATTTCATGGTTTGAAATTGATGTTTGAAAAATAATTTTATTAAATTGGAAGATTAATAATGATTTTGTCGAATATTTTTTCAATATACCGTATTTTCTGAAATAAAGCCCTATGGGTCTAACACAGAGTAGGGCTCTGGTTGAGGAAATATAGCAATTCCCAGTAGATATATTCACACATTTCTCCGTTTTTTTTATTCCAACTATTCTAATCCACAACTAACCTAGGTATTCATTAATTGTGGAATAACCGATTCACGGATTAACCGATTCATCACGCTAAAAGTTTATTATGTTATTTCAATTCAAAAAATTTTCAATTATAAACAACGAAAGCTTGTGCTCAACCTGAGACAATTCTTTGTCAATGTATTTCCGTGCCACGAAATTTTTTAACGCTTAAGAACTTTCATGCACGAATAAAGTAAATAGCGTGATTATTTTATTTATAATTTGTTAAAAATATTTTTAATATAAACTTTTAATAATTTTTACCATTGCACTTAATAATCTAAGATTTATAATTTCATAAAATAAAAAAATTTTAAAAGGAATTGGACCATATAAGTTTAATATCTTTTTAATAAAAGATTAAAAGTGTCATTTTAAACATACAAAATAAAAAAAGAATAATTAAAATATTTCCTCCTCATTATTTTTCTAATAGGCTTAAAATAAATTTTTTGTTCTTTAATTTAGAGTTAGTACCATTAATTGTTTACAGAATATTGAGGAACTGATCTATTAAAATTTTGAAAATTTATCATTTTAGCATGAACTCTCCGGCACATCCTTATTTTTCCTATATGGATGCAGGAATTACTTTTCAATTTCTTTTACCATCTATTATTTATACTCTAATGGGAATAATTGCAATTCTACTTAATTTAAGTGTATGCTACATAACTATTAAATACAGGTAAAATTTAAAAACAATAAAAATAAGGTGAATAAACTAATAGTTTCGAGGTAGCATTCTTCTAGGACATTATGCTTCTATTAAGGAAGCATGCTTCTTATAAACTACCTATGTGTGTTTCTGTAATGGGAAAAATTCTTAAAATTCACCGATGATTTTAAGACTTTGTAAAACGTTTTTCCAAAGAACAAAATGTCCAGGGTAATGAGATCGCATGGATTGGTGATTTTTATGACAATATTGTTGCAAAATTATTAATCACAAAAACTAATTTTACAATCTAATTATAAAATTATTTAAGAAAACAATATGTCGCATTTAAAAGCAACACAGCTATCCTTTTAATAATTAACTCTTTCTTCGAAATTCTTCAACATTCTGACCAGTTTTATTATTTATTTGTAGCAGGAAGTGGGGCCAATTTTGCTTTATGGAGTAATGCTGTTTTCTTTCAAACCCATGCACTTATCGGATTCTTTGCTTCTATATTTACTTTTATCAATATGAGCATTGACAGACTTATAGCTGTAGTATTTCCGCTTTTGTATGAATTAAATTAATTTTTTAATAAATTTATCGCATAATTCCCTCTTATTTGCCTACTTATTGCAATGGATAGGCTAACAAAAAATTGTTCTTTATACTAGAGATCGGACCGTATTGTACTACCGCGGTATTTTTCTGTATTTATCGGTATTCCGTATCGGTAGTACGGTACGGAATACCGACCGATACAAAATTCCGATCTCTACTTTATACGGGATCACAAGGTTCAGTATTTTAAATTTATTTCAATTTTTAGCTATAAGAACATGAATCGCCGCCGATATATTTATTCACACTTATTTGTTATCATTTTATTTACAATTTTCGTAACCTTAATGATAATAAGGTCGGCATACGACAGCCCTAATTGGTTAGTAAATGGAAGCAATTTTGATGCATATTTAATAGTTGTTAATGATAATGGTCTTTCCAAATTAGTAACATTTATGTTTATTCCTGTTATAATTTCTTATGGAATTGTTGGATTAATAATGGCTTTTGGGAAAGGTATTTTGTAAATTTATTATTTAAACGAGGAAGAAACAGAAACTTTTTTTGAAACCTATCTTTAGTCTACCTTAATATTTTTAAAATTCAGGTTCGTCTGATGATAAGATGAAAAAAGTATATCGCTCGCTAATTTTAATCGTTTTTATTAATATTGGAGGTTATATGTTGTGCAATATGATTGGTACCTACGTATTAATACCACTCGTTAGTGGAGATCAGTTAAAGTTAATGTTATATGCAATTATACCTAGTGTAATTTTAATCACTGCCAGTGCTTCTAGTGCCCCTATTCTTTTCATAAATAGGTTTTTCTTTAATTCAAATCTTTATTATTTTACAAAATTTAGCATCGACTATAGGAAAGCGTACAAAAAAGAATTCAATTTAATTAAGAGAATGTTTTAAAATGTTTGGAATAAAACAGCAAACAACCATACAGCCTTTTATTTTAATATCTAGAAAAACAACAACTTTTGTTTAATTTTTTGATTAATTTTTTTGATAAAAATTTTATAGTGAGCATTTGATAAAATATTTAATTTTTTTAATAAGCGAGGAACGTACCTAGAGAATCTTATGTATTATGGCCTTATCTTTACACTCCATTTGGTCTTTAATTTGAACGAAAGCTAAATTGTCTATAAAAAGAAAAATAATTATTGGCTAATATTTAATATTAAATTAAATTTGTATAAATAATTTAGAAATATTATAAATTAAATTATTACTTTTTAGTTTCAAATTTCCATTCTATAATTAATATACTAAATAAAAGACATTTAAAGCCAAAATATTTTTTTTTAATTTTTTTATTAATTTAATTGTCGAAACATTTTTAAGATTTAATACAATAATTGTTTAATGCGTTACTTTTAAATTAAATTAATTAAAGTTCCAAGAAAGTTTAATTTATTGCAGTAATTTTATTAAGCCTTTAACTAAGTTTAAAGGCTTTAACTAAGTTAAGCCTTTAACTAAGTTTTAAAAGAAAAATTTTTTAATCATTAACTAGAAACTTTCTAAGCGTTATAGAGATTTTATACTTCATCTTAGAAATTTAGTTTTTCTATTCTTTCATTATTTTTCGATTTCAAAGTCTTTTGCTTTAAATTTCGTTTTCGCAAACCCCTTTTATTTACCTCAAAATAATTTTTTTATTCAAATTTTTAAATTACATTATAATACAAAAGTAAAAAAAAATTTTATTTTATTATTAAAGTAGATTATTAAAGTGGACCTAATAATTTTAGGTAATCAGAGAATTATCAACGAAAAAATTAAATTATAATTTTTTTCAACTCAAATAATCAACTATGGCACCTCCTACAGTCGATGTAAATAATTTAATATATATTTAATATATTAATTATATTTAGCCTAATTATTTGGCTTATAAGGATAAGGGAGTGATTTTTCAATTTTTATTTCCAGCAATTATTTATTCAATACTGGGGATAATTTCAATTCTACTTAATTTTAGTGTCTGCTATATAACAATTAAATACAGGTTATTTTAGAACAAATTTAATAATTTTATTAATTAGATGGCATAATGTTCAATTTCCATCTAATTGTGGAAATTCCCAATTTCCACATTCTGCCATTTATAGTGTTTATAGGCATTCTATCACTGATTAAAAATTCCGTGTCTCAGGTGTAACCCGTTAGTTTACTTTAAATCCTGGTGATATACAACATCATAAAGCATAGTTTATGAAGTCAATAGGATCAATTACAAACCCTAATTTTTTTATCTTGGTGAACGAACTGTCATTGTCCAGAATTCCGTGACTCGCTTATGGATTTTCAGGGATATGTAAGACAGCTTTTATAAATATCCAGAAAATAAAACCATAAAATTCGTGTTATATGTGATTTGAATAGCTAAGGTTATTTACCTGATTTATTTAACCGGTCATTTAACATGAATTTGGCCAGAAACCTGTAGCAAAACTTAAAGACACACTAATTCAGAATCTTTTTTAGGAAAAACTATTCAGCATTAAAAAGCAACACAGCTATCCTTCTTATAATTAGCTCATTTTTCGAAATTCTTCAACAAACTGGACAGTTTTATTTTTTAATAATAGCAGCAAGTGGGGCAAATTTTGTTTTATGGAAGAAAGCTGCCGTCTTTTCAACACCTGCAATAGTTGGATTCTCTGCTGCTATTTTTATGTTTATATCTCTTAGCTTTGACAGACTTTTGGCTGTAGCCTTACCAATTTTGTAAGAATTTTATTAAATAATTTTTGAATACTTAAATGCCTACCAGAAGTTGACTTAATTTTGGATAATTTTTATAGGTCTTGATTTGCCGTTCCCGCCTCGATTTTTTATAAATAGATCCTAGCCAGTATTATAGTAAATTAATTCAATAATTTAGTTATAAGAACATGAATAAGCGACGATATATTTATACACACCTAGTTGCTATAATTTTGTTCATAGTTCTCATAATTATAATGATAATCAAGTCAGCTTATGACTTTCCTGATTGGCTAATAAATGGAAGTAATTTTGAAGCTTATGAATTAGTGGTTGATGATAATAATATTACTTCACTGGCACAAGTGTTGTTTATTCCCATTATTATTTTTTATGGAATTGTTGGGTTAATAATTGCCTTTGGAAAGGGTAAATTTTTAAAATTGTTAGAAATCTTATGATTAAGGCTAGGATTTTTAGTCAAATGACTTTTTTTTCTGCGAGTTTGGCACTATTTTAGACTTTTTGATATTATTTCTGACTTTTTTGGGGTTTTTCATGGAATTTTGCCCAAAATTTCAAAAATTTTAGTCAAATTATAGAATAAATCAAAACTATTTTCTTATTAGCGAGAGAATTCTCAAATTTTTAAGGAAAATTTTCATTTTTTAGAAAATTTTAAAATATTTTATGACATTTTATGACTAAAAATCCTAGCCTTACTTATGATATTAAGTCTAAATTGTCCATACTTCTGTCGGAGTTTTGTTTTGTTATAATATAATTTGTTATAAAAATTTTAAAATTAAAAAATTCCAATGTTCCATTTCCCGGATTCCACGCACGATTCAAAAAGTTAGATGTTGAGTTCAAACCGTTCAATTATTTAGACTAGATGAGGAAGCTGTCCATGAAGTTTTTTCCACTTTAATTACCACGTATATCTGTTTTATAGATTCAGTCGTTCATTAGTCATAAAAAGATTTTAAATATAAATTAATCATTTAGGCAAATCTGATGATACGATGAAAAAAGTTTACCGCTCACTCCTTTTAATAGTTTTTATTAATGTCGGCGGTTATATGTTTTGCATATTAATTATGCTATACATCCTAATTCCGATTACGAGCGGAAGTCAATTTCATTTACTACTTTATGGAATATTTCCTGCAGCTTTACTTAATATAGCTAGCGCTTCTACCGCACCGATTCTTTACATAAACAGGTCTTTATAATTTATAAATAATTTTTAAATTATAACTGCATGAAGGCAAACAGCTAGCCCATATTATTTTCTAAGTTTTTTATAAGCGAAAGATTTCTATCTAAAACACTTTATTTTATAAAATATTTCAGTAGCGACTATAAAAATGCTTACAAAAAAGAATACTACTTAATTAAACGCTTTATATTAAAATTGCTTAGAATTAAAGAGAATACAATTACAACAACACCTGTTGAAATATTACCTAAAAATACACAAACTTATTGCCATTATGAGGCAAAGTGATTAAAATATTATATTTATGTTTTCCTCTTTTTTACATATCCAATTCTTGATTTAAACTTATAAGCCTGACATATTTAGATTCGAAACTTTTATAGTGCGTTACAAGGTACTGACCAGGGTTGCGTCGTAATTACGAATTACGATTACGAAAAAAAGTGCCGTAATTACGAATTACGGCAAAAAATTTTATAAAATTACGAAAATATTTTTTGCCTTTTTAGTTAAAATTTCCACAATATTTCCCAAAACTCGAAAATTTTCCCTGCGGGGACCAGTGGAACTATAACCGGATTCATCTGTATTTTAAAAATTGTTATTTTAAATTCACTAGCTTGTTAATTTTAAATATGTAAACTTTTAAATCTTCAATTTTCAATCTACAATTGTCGACTCTCTAATCTTCTCATGTAGGGAGCTTATTTTAAAAAGTGGGGTTATTTTAGGAATATTCTGAAATAAATATATTTATTTCCGTTTTGTACTTAATAAAAATTAAATTATACGTATATTTTAAGCTTATTTTTTTATCTTATGAAAGATCTTATAAATTATCTATAAATATAATAATAATTATAAGGTAATATTTAACGTTTATTCCCACTTTTATAAAATAATTTTAAAATTTTAAATTAATTATTTCTCTTTTAACTTTACAACTTCTACTCTAATTAAATAAAAGAATTTTAATGATAAAAATTATTGAAGAAAATCATTCATTTCTGAAGTCATAATGTTATCTATAAATGAGAATTTTGGAAAAGAAGTTTCTTGATGGGAGATGTGATATAAAAATAGTGTAAATCAGAACTCAACGTGTGTGCTAACATTCGTTTGAGTAAAAAAGTACCCAGGATAATTATTCAAGAAAATACGGTATATAATTAATGGACTATAAAATTATCTAGTTTTAAATAACATTTCATCTTATTTAATTCTTGAATAATTTTGGACGATTTTCCAATGTCCCCAACTCTTCAAATCGTTCAATTAGTTTATGAACATAAGCTTGATTAATATTTAGTTCTCGTGCAATTTCTGACTGAATTCCATAATATTTATCGCTAAAGTAAAACATTTCAATAATTTTGGCTCTTTTCATTCTTTCCTTAATAAAAAATATTGATAAAATTAAGCTCATTTGGTTTGAAGCTTTTTTTGCAATTTATGAAAGATCTTGTAAATTTATCTATAAATATAATAAAGGGTGCGGCAAATAGGCGGCCGCTTTTATTTTTGTTATAACTTTTTTCAAATTGAACGAAAATCGATAATTCTTTTTTTTGAATAGACTAAGGACATTCTAGGAATTATTCTGATAACAAAAAAGATTGATTTAGTGATGAACAAGATAAAGTAATTTGCCCTCAAATTTCAGGTGTCATTTTTCGGCTTAAAATAGAGTTATTTTAATGAATCCTATCCTTTCAAACAAATTAAATGTCGGACTTGTAGAAGCGATTGGGCTTATAAACTGGACAAAAGCCATAATTTTGGTCTAGGGATTAAATTATATTCTGCTAGGAAGCGTGATAATCGGCAATCAAAACGATTCCAATTATTCAATATTATTTTACCTCATCAGTTAACATTCTTAGCTTATATGGCTTTCCCTCGCGTTCCACATCCTCAAAATACTTAATATCAACTCCAATGTATTGAATACTTTCTAGAAATGAAACTTTTATAATTTCAACACTAATTTTGCCTCTAATTAATCTTTCAATTATTTCATTCCATTTATTTTCAAATTTATCTAATTTATTTGTTTTCTTTTTAAAACGTTTTTTTGTAAGTTTAAGACAGTCAGTATGGTTATTTATACATTTATGAATTTGTTCTAAGATTTTTCTTATTCTTTCATCATATTCTTTATTAAGATATCCAAATTTTTGAGATAATGGATTATACAATTCTAATAATGTTCGTAAATTAAATAATGTCATCAATCTATCCAATGCTTCAGAATTATTGTTTAAGATTTGATCTAAAAATTAATTTTAGATTCTAGTTAAATTTTTTAGTTAAAAATTTTATTTAGAATATTTTATAAGAAAAAAGTTAAAAGAAAAAAGTTTACCTAAAGAAAATAAATTATTTCCTTCTTTTTCTAAAACTTTAAACATGTTTTCCTTTCTAATTTCTTGTAAAGCATTGAATTTACTATATTTTTTAACTAATGAATTTATCATTTCCAATACTATTTTTTGCTTTCGAGTTTCATAAATAGAGCTTAGGAGCTTTCGTCCACTATAGTAAGTGTAATAATTTACTCTCTGTATGATATAAGCAATTTCAACTAATAGCCATTCTGCTTCTTTTATTCCCAGACGAAAAATAAATTTTTCTAAAAATATATATTAGTAAAAAATTAATTGTTATAATCTTTATTTTTATTCTTAAAATTATATTCTAACACAACCAGTTAAATTATATTATAAAAACATTACATAAAAATGCTTCTAACATAAAAATGTTTTAGTACATAAAAATGCTCATAACAGTTTTCACAATTTTAGATTTTATCAGAGTTAGAAATTTTCGAATACCCGGCCCGATTCCTTGGTTTTTTCCTTGCGACCCTACCCTGGCCGTGTTTTTGTGTTAAAACCCGTAAAACTTGAATTTCTCTAAAATAAAATGTTTCCGGCCTACCGAACCCATAAAACCGGTCTGGGTCGCCCTGGTTTGAACCCTAGTTTTTGTGTTTTTAACCTATAAATGGGTACACCCCCATGTACCGCAGGGCCGATGTACCGCCGAGCTATAACTTCCTTCAAAATTATCGAATCCGGGACGCCCTGGTATGGTTCGATTCACCTTGACGAGAGCATCGAACCATACAAGGGCTTCCCGGGTTCGATAATTTTGAAGGAAGTTATAGCAGGCTTGGCCTGCTCCCTATAAATATACCTTTTTGTATCATTTCAGAATATTCCTTTTTAATTCCTGATTTTAAACTTTCTTTTTTATCCAACGATACTTCTTCCATTTTATTATTTAATTCCAACATTCTCGTCTTTAGATATATTTCTTTCAAATTATTTTCCAAATAAATTCTCTGATATTTATTTATTTTTTCATTAATTTGGTCAATATGATTTTCTTTAAGCATAAAAACTTCATTTTCCACTATTGAAATTTGGTATTGTCCATTTTCGTATTTTACATCATTGTTTATTGAAAATAATTTTCGATGAATTTTCTAGAAATAGATATTTGTTACAAATGAAAGCTTTTGTGTTATCTTGCTAAGGGTGATATTTCATGAGGGAAGGTTAATTTGTGGGAAGGATACTTCAAATAATTAAAAGTTTTACCTCATTTTCTCTCCAAGGAATTATTTCTAACAAAATTGGATTTTTCTTAAATTCACAACGAAATTTTGCATCTTTATATTCTTCGTTATTTCCAATAATTTCTCCATTTTTAAAAATATGTAAAGGCATTGGAACATTTTTAAATAAAAAAATATGATTTATTTCCAATTCTCCATTTATTTTATTTTCAATATCATCAATTCTATACCACAAAAAACATTTAATAAATGGTTGTTTTAAATTTATTAAATAACCAAATTGACGACTTTCAACGAAATTTTCATCAATTTTTAATTTAATATCAAATGACCAACAAAAAGTAAAAAATAAAATAAATAAAAATAATTTTAACATTGACGGTCTTAATAAAAATAAAAATTTTATTTACTTAATTACTAGGAGAAACAAATAAATAGAAATCTATAGAATTAACTTTTAAATTTATAAAATTTATATTTTAAAGGGAAAATTAAAAATAAATAAATAATTGCTGGGTTATATTACTCAGTCTAATTTATGAAAATGTACCTACTTGCACTTTTTAAAAAATTAATATTAATTTTCACACGTAAATATTCGGCATTTTCTTTTGATTATGAAATATTATGGCAACAAAAATTTATTTTTAATCCACTTTATTGCCGCTTATATAGGAATATTGTGAAATTAGAATAAAAATAAATTTTTAATTTAAAAAATAAAAATCTGAAATGATGTGGAGGTTGTTGTAACTCCATAACTTTGTTTCATAACTTTTTATGTTGAAGCCAATCAATCTTTTTGAATTCACAAAATTCACCAAGAATTTTCAAAGGAAGTGTTGGCGGTTCTATGAAAATCTTCGTGTATCCGGAATCGAACTTCGGTTCGGCTCGGTGCAGAAACGACAACCCTACTCACAGGCAACTTTTTTTGTTCTCAAGATTAGGCGTAACAATGCAAATATACATATTTAACTTTATTAGTCCATTATCAGGAAGATTTTAATTTTATAAACTAATTACTCAAATTTAAGGTATTCATCATTTTATTTCTCTTATGTCTAAGTTATAAAGTGATAGAAAGCGATATTTAAAATAAATTCTCATTGCCTTATAGAAGCAATCTTAGTTTAATTAAATTTTCATTTTAAAAATTAAATATTTTTAAATAATTTC